>JABUQX010084302.1:0-34922 GCA_015478945.1 Trachelipus rathkii
GTGAACCTGGAATTGCAATTTTGACTTGAATTGGAATTTTTTAGTTCGACACCTCTCTAAATAAATTTCTTATCTAAAATAACTCATTTTAGAATTTCCAAAAAATAACTACACCATGATGTTCAGAGGAATTTTTCTACTAATTAGAATCAATAAACAAATACAAATGGGAAAATTTTGATTTTGCCTTCAAAAAGTAGGGGGTCTAGTTATGAAGTCTCCCCTTAACAGCAAAATATCATTTTTTCAATCTGATATCTCAAAAACACTGGTTATCTAATAGGTTTAATAATAAATGTATTCAGCTTATAATTTCATTACTATACCCATTATGTTAAGGATCCAGAAGGTTGGCTACATAAAAGAATGGTTCTAAAGCATCCTCCATTCGTTTCTTTACATTTGCTTTGTAGGCAGTTAAATTTCCGGATAACTTCCGGATAACATTGGCATTTTTTAACCCTTTAAGTCCTAAGCGGTCACTGGTGACCGCTTTTTTGTGATTGATATTATTGGACAAAATTTATCGATTTTTGCGATTTTTTTTTTATAAATCTACTAAAAGTATCGATTTATATCTATATAATATCTCATACTGCCCAAAATTGAGCCAGTATTCTTTCAGGCATGACGAGAAGTGGGTGTTGGAGTCTCTCTCCTCAAATTTGAAATTTTGTTGCGTGAATAGTGAATTTTATTTTTATTT
Organism: Trachelipus rathkii; assembly: GCA_015478945.1. NCBI lineage: Eukaryota > Metazoa > Arthropoda > Malacostraca > Isopoda > Trachelipodidae > Trachelipus > Trachelipus rathkii. The sequence continues at coordinate 707 of JABUQX010084302.1, forward strand.
ACTTTTATAAAAGTTTTTTTTTATCGTGTGTTTGTTCATATTGTTATGTAGGAAAAATGTGAAAAAAGAAATAGCTATGTATTCTTGTAAATTTTCGTAAAAATAAACCTACCGCTGCTCAAACGTATTGAAAATCATTGCGTCAACTCGGTGACCGAAAGATAAAACGTGAGGCTAAACGAGTGCAGACAAAGAAAAAATGTTTGCATTTTTTTTTTTTTTTACAATTTTATTACGTTTATATATATATATATATATATATATATATATATATATATATATATATAATATATATTTTATTTTTTATATAAAATAATATTAATAAATATATATATATATAATATTATTATAAATATATATATATATATATATACTATATATTGAAATCATCGCAGCTCACGAGGCTTCTAGTTTAGCCAAAATCAAAAAAATTTGAATTTTTTTTTACAACATTTTAATTACGCTTTCTATATGATACTATATATATATTATATATATATATATATATATTATATACTAATATATGTACTTTTATAACTAGTTTATATATATATATATATATATATTCCCAGCTAATAAATTTTTTATTTGTTACCAAAAATCATTGTATATTTTCCATTCAGCTCTTATTTTCGAGGTTAGTATTTATATACTGTATATATATAATATATTATATATATATATATATATATTATATATATATATTATATATATATAATATATATATATATATATTATATATATATATATATAATATATATATATATATATATATATATATATATATATAATAATATATATATATATACTACTGTACATATATTTACAGACAAGTGTGTTATTTATATAACATTCTGAAGTACGGTATACTTTTGTGCTGGTTCCCTATAAAGAATTACAAGATATTTTTGATAACTGGTTCTCGTCCATGGATTTGGCAGGTATTTTGAGGGAGAATGGGATTCTCTTTGCATCAACTGTGCGCCCAAATCGACTGAAAGGAATCACATTCAAGGATGAAAAAGAGAGAGAGAGGAAGGGGAAGGCTATGATGATTGGGTTGATAGAGTTTACTGGTTGTGTTTGCCATACTTGGTAATGAGTAAGTCGGAAAAAACCACCACTAAACTACCCTATACTCAATCCAATTCTGCTGCAGGTTATTGAACACCACACCAAAGGTGCCGCAGTGGGTAAAAGCAAGGAAAACAAATATGTTGATATCGAGAGGCATTCTGGTTGTTTAGGAAAATACAACAATACAATGGTCAGAGTTGATCCTGGCGGATATGATCATTGAAATTATACGGGTGATCAACCTTCCAGCCAGTAAGAATCAGTACACTCAGTTATTTTTTATTTCATTTCGCGTTGGATCGTTGCTACGACGTTTTTGTCATGCCTGGCAGCCCGGACCACCCATCCCAAGGCGCCTAAAGATGAACGACGCCCTAGCGGTTTCAAAACGGACATAGCGCATAGGGCTTATAAATTGTAGGAGTAGTGGCACTCCGTAAGGAAGACCCTTCGAAGCCGTGGCGGGGCCAAAGCAATGGCAGAACGAGAAAACAGAGACAATGCTCCCGCACAATCTGTCATGCATGACAACCTTTCCCACTGGCCAGTGTTTACAGAGGGGAGGAAAACTTGTAAACTTTGCAAAAAGCTCGAGATGTCAGTCATGTTGCGAAAAATGCAAAGTTCTCTTTGCCTCCACCCTCGGTCAACAAAATACCACATTCTTTGTTCAAATACCATAACTTAGTCTAGTCTTGGTTTTACCCTTCTCTACCTATGCCCTTCTATATATATATATATATTAAAAGATATATATATAATCATATATAAATATATATATATATATATTATATATATATAATAATATATATATATAATTATATATATATAGTATATATATATAATATATATATATATATTTGAAATAAGAATTATATACGGTATATTCATTATAATTATATATATGAAAAAGAATATATATTATATCATATATTATAATATATATATATTATTATATATATATATAAATATAATATATATATTATATATATTATATATATATATATATATTAGTATACATTATATATTATATAATATATTATAATATATATATATATTATAATATTTATATTTTCATATTTCATATGTACAAAATTATTTTTATAATAAAAATTGAAAAAACTATACATTATTCCATTGTATTTATACCTAAGATTTGTAATGTTTAGTTAGTTAATTTCACAGTATTAAATATACGAGAGTTATTCTCAGAGTAACTTTTCGAATATAAATGGGGTGGTTGTTTTTAGATTAGTATATGGTGTGGTTTGTTACCTCTAAGTCCTGAACGTCACCAGTGACCGTTTTTATTTTGGCACTAAAAAATGTAATTTTTTTTTCAAAAACAGTTCTAATGTTTTTTTAGTCCTATTCACCTTGAATTTGCAAGGAAATAATTTTCGTACAATTTTTCAATAATTCAGGACTTAAGGGTTAAAAAAATTTAATTTTTTTTCCTTATAGATTTATAATTATAATTGGCCTAAAGCATAAAAGTACTGAGAAATAAAAATAATTATATACACTATTTGTTTTACTATATTATAATATATATATATTATATATATATATATAGTATAAATATATGATATAACTATATATATATATAATAATTATATTATAATATATAATATATATTATATATATTATATATATATATGATTATATACTAGTAATGAGTTAACCCATTTTTCAAAATCTGTGCAAAAAAATCCTGAAAAAACCCAAAATCCTGGGTTTTTTCTGTCTTTTTTTCTGAAAAAAACGAAAAAACCCTGGGTCATTGGGTTTTTTCGAAAAACCCATTTTTTGGCACGCCCGGCTGTCCGAATAGCACAGGAAGCAGGGATATTTGGTGATAACCTGCTTGCTGAACTGAGCAAAATGGTTAACCATTTGAGGTCGATCGCTATTCTACCATCCATGTACCAGAATATTAGCCTCTCCAAAAGCTGTCCTGATTTTTGCATACTCTCTCTCATCCGTACAGAGTACCCTACTGGAACCGAAGCATACCTGCTGCCGTTGTGTAACAACACACACTCTTAAACTGACTACTATGAAGTGATCAAATAAACAGTACGCCAACTAACACCACAACTGCAATAAAGATATCCGGGGATCCCATCGCGAGTAGTTAAGGCCTCCAATACTTCACAACCTACACACAGATTACGATCTGAGCTGAAGAGCTCCGCATCTCTCTTCTCTGTTATGAATAAACACTTCACTCTTGTGCCCCATGTCCAGTATCATGTTTTCCAATGGCCAACCTCGAGCAACCAGCTCAAGGACAACTTTGGCAATAACAAATCTCATAAACAAGAATCGTTCAGTTCACCCTGGTGAACAATGACGGAACCATCAGCCGACTCGTATTTACAGATGGATGCATAGACATCGATCCAGGGTCATTGCATCATACATGCTAGACGTACTAAAGTTACCACAAATGCTTCCGAAGTTTCGACCGGCAGTAAACCGTGTGTTGTTTGTGCTATTGTCTTATTGTGGTTGTGTTTGGATTGGTTTTGGAGTATAGTGTTCGTTTGTGCGTGGTTGTTTTAGATGGTAAGCTTGTGTGTTATTTTGAGTTCATTGTCTATTTTTCGGGTAGTGTGTGCTGCATCGGTGGTAGGTGAGATTTGTTCGTTGTTCTGATGTGTGGTTCTTAGGAAGTAGTGAGTTGCGGAATAGATAGGATATCTTGTAATGGTGTGTGATTCTGTTGGTCATCGAGAAGGAACGAGTGGGTGCTAGTGTTTTTGAGTACAGCAGAGATTCTGTAGAGTAGTGAGTTATAGGTGTTATTGTGTTGTATGCAAGGTTGCGAAGCGTGGGTGTGGTTGTTGGGCTCGAGTTATGTGTGTGTATCGTTATATTTATTTGTAATTGTCTGTTGCTGATGTTGGGAAGTTCTCTTGGTCGCGTAATGTTGTGTATAGGTTTTATTAGCCTTGTTTGTTGTTGTTACGGTGGTGTGGGTTGTTCTATGGGTGTAAATAGGTGTGTTTGGTCTTTGTTTTGTTAATGTTGTTTTTTCTGTCGTAATAGTTGTGGGTGTGTTATTGGATCGCGATGGTTGTTTTTGTGTGATGTACTTTTGTATAATATACTAGTCAGTGCTTGGGTTGTTTTTTGTGTTGGGTGGTTGTGTGTGGTTTGGTGTTGGGTTGGTTGGGTTTTGTTTTTTGGTTGGGGGTGTTGTTGGTGGGTTTGTGTGGTTTGGTTGGGTGGTGGGTTGCTCTGTATGGTGGTTGTATAGGTCGAGTGTTTGATGGTAGGTTCGTTCCGATTAGGTAGTGTCGGTATAATGTTCCGTGTCGCGGATACTGTTATGTGCGTCGAATATTTCGGTATTGTCTGGGCGTTTTTTGTTCACTTATTTTTGTCGTGTGGTCGTGATGAGCGATTTCGCTGGTATAGGTGTGAGTTTTGATATATACGGATAGTATATATATATATATATATATATATATAGTAGTTATATATTATATATATATATATATATAATTATATTATATGTATGAGATATGATAATATATATATAATTATATTTGCTATATATATATTATATATATATATAATAATATAATAATATTATATATATATATTATTATATATATATATATATATATAGTATATATATATATATATATATATATATTTATATATACCATTTTCTTGTGGATCATGTATGACATTCCGTGCCTAATTGTTCGCTCTTTCCCTGTATGCGTTCATATTCCACACTGCATCCTCCAGACCGACTATCATATAACATACTTATATCCCACACCCCCTCTTCTAGACAACCATTCTACAGCCATCCCTATCCCCTTATCCGTACGTGCTAAGGAGAAAGCATGCCCACATTGTAATCGTATGTCCTGCGTGTCGTAGAAGGCGACTAAGGACGTGGTAGTTAGGTTGGCTGCCCTACTACCATTTTATCTTTGCCATGGAAATGCCTAATGCATGCCTCAATGGAAAGGTCGTGATCGCAGTAACGCACCCTTCCTATCCTTCGGCCGAAATGTATTGAATCCTGTATCTGTATACTGAAATGTCAGAAGAAATAAATGTTGAGCTGCACGGAGAGACGCGTGATGGATGTATTAGAAGGGCAAATTTGAACATTTGCTCGCTGTGACCTGCAAACAAAGATGAAAGGAAATGGTGAAAATGAAGTGGTGTGGTGGGAAATGTGTCATGTGTGCTGTGGAGAGGGGGATAGAGAGATTTGCAATTCTGATGAGTGAACTGTGGGTACCGAGCTATGGTAGATTTTGTGTGTGTGAGTACTATGAAGTCTAAAGTTTAAATTTAATTTGAAAAGGTCAAATTTGTGTGGTTTGCGACAATATGATCCATCTGAGGGTAATGTTGAAGAAGTGCGATTTTCTGGATATGAATGATGTTTTGGATTGGGGGGAATAGGAGATTCAGGTCATTGCCACATATCTGCCCATTCAAGGGTTTTTTTTTACAGGTTTGCTCACCACCACTCACGGGCAAGGCCCCTATTCAGGGAGGGGGTGTAGTACTCTCATAAGTTCACCCTCTAGCTGCAAAATTACGCATATGGAGCACAGACGCAGGCTTTAAAGATGAGGAGATTAAATTCAGTAGGAAATTCAGATGGAAGAAGAATTCCACAGAACAGAGGTGGTGGGAAAGAAATAAGCACCACAGCGAACTAAGCCTGGAGTTACAAATGTCAACACAATACTCGTGCGCAGATACAGACCTATTTTGTGACTGACGAAGGCTCGTACAAGGTGGTGGTCACGCGAGTGATTAAGTTCCCTCGTAGCACCTCTGCGCTGCGGACTATAGGCCTAGAGATAAAGCCCAACATCGGCGCCGCACAAGATAGAGGGTCAAGTAAAGCTGGAAAGTACAGATCAGTTTATAAGCTTTTTGCCGTTGGACATCGACCCTGTCCAAAAGCCCCCCCCCCCCGGGTGAAGCCAGAGCCCCCCCCCCCAGATATGAGAGCAGTACTCCATTACATGGGCGGACTGAGACCTTTGGTATAGGCGGAGCAACGAGAAAAGGAGGAAAGTCCTCACAGTTCTAAACAGAACTTCAGCTCCCTTTGAGCCTGCCCTACAACTCATTGTGATGTGAGGTTTCCAAAATTTTTTTGTTCATGTTAAGGCCAAGGATGTTTTATTTGTCAACAGGAGAGACGACAGAAACGCGTCGAAAGAGATAGGAAAAGTTAGAAGTATTTTGGAGAAGGAGATCTTGTAAAAGTTGAGTTTTAAAAGAATGAATTTCACAAAGTTATTTCTATCAATCAGCGAGAATAGAATCGGAAAGATTAAGCGAGAGGCAATTCTAGACGTAAAAGGGGAGTAGAAATTGATATGAGTTAAAGATGAAGGGTCGAGTCATCGGAATACGATGGATAGAGTTTAAGAGGTCAGGTGAGAGTCATTAATGAAAAGTTATGGAATAAACGTAGGAGATAAGACAGAAACCCTGAGGAACACCACCACAATTGACAGAAAAAAGAAGAAGTGCCCCCTGCAACAACAGCCGATCTTGGACGATTGAAAGAGAAGCTAGATATAAGTAAGCAAAAATCCAAAGGAGGGGAGCTTGAGAGCAGTGCGCGTGCCATACTCGTCAAATGCTTTGGATATGTCAAGCCCCAACACGCAAGTCTCCCCGTAGTCCTAAGAGCGAAAACCATAAATCGGTTAGTAGGAATGTATATCGCCAGAGACTTCGTGCAACGAGACCGTAGCTGGCGATCGGAATGAGTTTCCAGATGATCTATAAAATGAGAGTTGAGAAGGGTTTCAAAGACTTCTTATGATAGAATACAAGTGAGAACGCTACAGGACGATAGTCTTTTATGAAGGATCAAAGCGGCTCCTTTTCCGGAATAAATTGGACATGTGAGAGCTTCCTAACACTGACGGAGGGAAAATGCTAAGTATTAGAGACCATAGAGATATAGTTGAAGCGAGGCCCGATAGAGATTAGCCCGTTCAGTTGGAGAAAGCAACAACAATGATCACATTAAATAAGAGGAGGAAAGGCAGAATTACAGAAGTTGCAGAGGCCAGAAAGATTTGTCAGCTGGAGAACCAAAGGAGGTTCAGCGCACTTTCCCTTTGATGAAAGCCAGCTTCGCTCGTCGAAGAGTATCCTGCAACGATATTTAGCTGAATGAAAATTAGCGAGAGTGATAGGAGAAATCGAGAATTTTTCCACCCCCGAATAGGCACCTGTCCTCTAAAGCCTAAATGGCAAGAACCAAGCACGATCGAACCACTGGACTTATGAGCAAAGAAAGATTTAGTTTTAGAGGAAGAATGATGAATAGAAAAATTTAGCCTGAAGTAAGGATGAACCATGCTCATTAACCCATCAACGTTACAGCTTCCTTCCTTATTTTTAAAATCTGTATACCTCCATCATTATTGCTTATTGACAGGTAGCCAATTTGCTATCATCTGGAAACTTTGAAACCTTACATTTAAGTTCCCTGGTCTAAATATTTTTCTACTACCATGTATGAAAGGAACAGAACAATTTGACCTAAGAAACTAGTTAACGACCACAACAGTCTGCCTCGATTTCCATTTATAATATACTTTCTCATGTGCATTACTAACTTAAAATTATGTTATTTATTTATATTTGTAGTTCTTTCCCCTTCATCAATCATCATCATATCATCAATGCATTATCATCATCCATCATCATCATCATCATACATCATCTATCATCACCATCATCATCATCATCATATCATCATCATCATCATCAATCCATCATCATCATCATCATCATAATCATCATCCAATCATCATCATCATCATCATCCATCATCCATCATCATCATGCATCATCATCATCATCATCATCATCATCATGCATTCATCATCATCACATCATCATCAAATCATCATCATCATCATCGAAAATCCCCCCCAATGCATCATGCATCATCATCATCATCATCATCATATCATCATCATCATCATCATCATCATCACATACATCCATCATTATAATCAAATCATCATCATCATCACACATCTTCTCTCCCCATGAATCACCAATCATTCATCAATCATCATCATCATCATCATCATCATCATCATCATCAGTTATTAATTGATTATTATTATTAAGAGACTTAAGGAATGCAAAATTTTTGATCACTAAAATATTTCGGGAGGTTGACCTGACCCCCCTGTTCACAGGCCTTTTAATATATACATATTATATATATATAATATATTATATAATATATAATATAGTATATATAATTATATATATATATAATATATAATATATATATATTTATATATATATATATAATAAATATATATAATAGTATATATTTAGAGAGAGAGAGACGAGTGAGAGAGGAGAGAGAGAGAGAGAGAGAGAAGGAGAGAGAGAAGAGAGAGAGAGAGAGAAGAGCGAGAGAGAGAGAGAAGAGGAGAGAGAGAGAGAGAGATAGAGAGAGAAGGAGAGAGAATATGAGAGGAGAGAGAGGAAAAATTTTGAAATAGGTTTTTTTTTCAAATAATCGGTCATCAGTCATCGTCATCGTCATCGGGAAAATCTGCATATTTTCCCATCGTCATCGCTAGAAAATTTCATACTCGTCCCATCACTAATATATAGCTATATATATATATATAACTATATATATACTATATATAATATATAATATATTATAATATATATATATATATATATTATATATATATATATATATATTATATATTATATATATATATTATATATTATATATATATATATATATATATATTATATAATATATCTATATATATATATAGCTAATATATATATAATATAATTTATATATTTATATTTATCTATATATACTATATATAATATATAATATTATAAAGTTCTTAGTAGTCCTCAGTGGATTAGAGGTTTTTATCTCACTTCAGGATTAAAAGTTTGCCCATCACTCTTGTGAGGGTTCAACCTTGGATTCAATTACCTCAAAGGACACAAACAACTGCCATCTACAGATTTTTTATGGTAATTAATTATAGTTTAAAGCATAGTGAATTATACAAATCTCAATTCCCATGCATCACTAAAACACAGCCAACATATACAACATAACACTTTATTATATCTTACAAAAATTGCATTCAGAATTGGACCAAAAAACCAGGCCAGTGGAAAATACAAGTCTACAAAATATTTACATATATTGATAATACTGATATCAATAAATTCTTTATAGTGTGCCATGGATGGGATACCAGCGGACACAATAAGAAAATTATGAAAAAGACATGTAATCTTGTGTAAAACATTCTTTCAGTATTAGAGTTGCTAATTTTTGGGATGGTTTGACGCAGGAGGTTTTTGAGTGTGACTTACTTGGAACATTTAAGCAAGGATTGGATATGTATAGGGATGGTTTCAGTGTCACAAAGTATATTTTGACTAAGCCAAATTGGCGGGTTTTTAGTTAGTAATTAAGGCAAAACTGCATGTTGGAACTACCAGTATGACAAACTTATTAAAGTTTGTAGTATGGTGAGCATGTACTTTAGCTATAGTTTTGACTTTTGGTAATAGCTGGCGTATATGTTATATTGGCCATTGCTTAGGATATTGACAAACCTTAGGGTGCAGTGTAGGTTGTGTATGTTGCCTGACCATGTGTTTGGCAAATATCTAGTTGACTGGGACAGACTCAATAGGACCACGTGGCTTCTTACTGTCTCTATTTCGTAATTTCTAGCGGAGGGGATACTATGAACGCTGAAATAAATAGTGACTTTTAATTGGTTAAATATATGATGGTGCAGAATAAGTGAAAAAATGTTTAAGAGGTGTTTAAGCTGTTGAAAATATTCAGCGGTGTTAAATGCTCCTTGCTGTTCACATCCATATGAAATACAACACAAAAAAACTTTATAACACAGCGAATGCAGCTAGCTACTATTTTAGATTGCTATGGCAAACTACTATTTTAAAAGAAAAAAGTAGGAAAGATTTTCCCAGAAATAAAATTGACTAGGCTCACATGAATGGGCGAGACAAGGTTGGTGGAGTTTCGATAGATTGTTACAATCTAGAGAAATTTTTAGAGCATTTGATGAAGCTTTAGAGGAGCTTGAATGGATCAAGATAAACCTTTTAAAAAAAAAAACTCATATCTAACTCATATCTTTTGAAGTCTGCAATCAAAAGCAACTTTGTTATAAGTTTATTTATGATTTAAACTTTATTAACATACACTCTGCCATTATGTATTACATTTGCAGTATCCATAATTAGTGACAGTAACTGCTCTTAATCAGTGAAAACCTGATGTTTGCTTTGAAAGATTTTCAAGCAAACATCAATGAAACATTTTCAAACATTTTGAAATTTGCAACAGAATTTCTGCTTTCTGTTAATTAAGAAATAAAAATGCCTCAGGTGAGTGAGAATCAATGTAAAATGGAAATATATAGAGCTATTACAATTCTTTTCTTGATGATTTTTTCAACCAGTTACTTATTAATCTTTGTAAAGTCACTCATTCCATCAATATCTATGAAAATTATTACAAATTTTGGAAATAAATTTGAACTGTACAGTCACATTTGGATTGTTAAGGATTTTACCATTTACCTCAGTCAAAGCGTGCACTCCAAAAAAAATATTTCACTACTCTGAAAAGGCTCAAAACATACTTTTTCAATTCTATGAGAGAAAAAATTCTAACAACTGGCTTTAATGGGTGTTCATCACAGCTAAATCATATAGCTAAATGGAATAATTTTTTTTAACACCTCTCAGACTGTCACTTTCTCTACAAAAACTGAAATAAGACTACTGGTTGTAAGGCCTAATAGCAGAATTTTCCCCCTTTATTAAGCATAAAACACGGAACGGAACTAGGTATGATTGTTTTTTATTAACGTAAATTTTTTTTTTAATTTTAATAAAACAGACTAATTGTATAATTAAGAATGCACAATCAATCATATTTTACTATTTTATATAGTACTAAAATTTAAACGCCCAGAGAAAGTTCATTTATTACTACTACGTAGCAACTCCTGACAAACTAAAAATAATAAAACGGAGAATATATGCTCATTTTCTTCTTATTTTTTATACTCCACTAACTGTTTTATGTTACACAATTATTATTATTATTATTATTATTATTATTATTATTATTATTATTATTATTATTATTATTGAGTTTTAATATTATCCAAAATTCTTAATATTTGTTCACTTAATCTGCAAAAATTGAAGATGACAATGACAATTGACAAAAAATATTATTATTATTATTATTATTATTTTTATTATTATTATTATTATTATTATTATTATTATTATTATTATTATTATTATTATTGAGTTTTAATATAATCCAAATTCTTAATATTTGTTCACTTAATCTCCAAAAATTGAAGATGACGATGACGGTTGAGAAAAAATATGCCAATTTTGCAAAAGACGATTAATTGTCCCATCACTAACTATATATATATATATATATATATAATAGTATATATATATATAATAGTATATATATTATATATAATATACTATATATTATATATATATATATAATATCATATATATATATATATATATATATATATATAATATATATATAATATATATATATATATATATATATATATATATATATATATATATATATATATATATATATATATATATAGTATAAAAAATAGGAGGCCAAAAATACATAGCAAACACAATAAATAGTACAAATATATTACATTAGTAAGTTTAAATAAAGAACGTAAGCTTTCAGTCCATGCTGGATCCTCTGTCAGATGTAGTGTGATGAAGACTGAAAAATTATTTAAATTAAAAACTGAAAAGGAATGAAAAAAGAAAATTGAAATTAAGTATGTTTGAGATTTTTTTGAAAAAGGGTGTGGTGATCAATAATTTGTTAAGTGTGGGATCTAAAGAGTATTTCACCATGTAGTTTGTTATATATAATTAGAAAGATTTTTTATGCAAAGAGTTTCAATTAATTTACGTTGTAGGGGGTCGAGAACTTATATAATGGGGGTCATGGGCTCATGGCATCGATGTTAATTTTGTGATTAAGTTGTGATCTGTGTAATGTGAGGGCAGAATTCTGTGAATCATGTATGAGATCTTGTTTATGTTGATGTTTACATCTTGTGAAGTCGTTAGTATCACCAATATAACAAGAGGTGCAATTATAACAAGGGATTTTGTATACACATTGGGAGATGTTGTTAAAGGTATGTGGGAGGTTTAAAGATGCATTTTAAAGATGTGTTAGAAGAAGTAAGCCTAAGAGATTCTGGTAAGGATTTTATGATAATAGTGTGAGGGGCATGTGGGATGGGTAAATAAGAGGAGCTGTGGGGTAAGGTATTAGGGGGGTTGTAAAGTTTATTTTTAGCTTTTTTGAGAGAGCGAGTTAAGATGTTTGGGGTAGGAAAGTTTACTGAAGGTGGTGAAGATGTAATTAAGTTCGGTTTGTAGAAAAGGATGGGGGGGAGCAAATTTGTAAAGCTCTGAGGTACTCCTTGATCATTGGTACTCCTCACACACAACTAACACAAAAATAAGTACCTATCCTTACTTCTCTTTTCCTCAGAGCTTTATGTATTTGCTCCCCCCCTTTTCTACAAACCGAACTGTAACTTTTTTTTACTAAAGATTGTGTCAATTTTAATTTTCACTATTCTTCATTATTATTTTTTTTAGAGTAAATCCTTTGATTTTCATAAAAATCGAGGGTGACAACCCTCTGGGTAACAATTACTAAAAAAATTAACAGCCCCATGTTCATTTTAGGATGATCCTAGTTCAGGTTATAAGATTTGTTAAGTATACACAGATTTACTCTGTGTATACTTAACAAAACATATCATAACCTGAGCTAGAGGGCCTAAAATGAGACCTAACCTGGATGGATCAAAAATGAAAAGTCTATGAGTTTTAACAACTTTGAAAGGCTATAACTTTTTTTCCTTAATACATCAGTCATTTTATTTTTATTTTCATTCATTATTATTTTTTAGAATGCATCCTATGATTTTTATAAAAATCAGCAGTGAAGAAGTTCTGTGCTACTATTACCAAAATAATATATGAAGTAATAACATTGCTTATAAATATAATTGTAGTAATTTTTATGTGCCAGAATTGTTTCATATCCATATCAAAACCGATTATTTTTAAAAAAATATATCAACTTTATCAGACTACATTTTTACTATTACTATTAAAACTATTACTTTTTTTATTTTTGTACATTTTTTGTTTATAGTTTCAATAGAGTATTTATAATAATTGATTAAACATAGTCTGAAAATTACTAAGCTTCCAAAAAGGAGATGCATTCAACAATGCAATAGCCATAGCAGATTTGGTAAAGATACATTGCCCCTCTCTACTCTGCACAACCACAATAGCCTCAGGTGAACCTGGAGAACGTGGTGTCATTGCAACCACACTCGCACCTGCCCCTGCCCGCTCCCACATACCTCTGTTAACCCCTTTGAAAGAAGGTGAATCCAAGACATCCCCTACACTCGCATCACTGCCACTCCTCTTCCTCCCCTAAAGTATGGGGCCCGGGCGGTTCACCCCATCCTGAGGTGACACTTCAATCAATTTCTCCTCAGAAAACACAGCTTCCATGATCATGGACAAAAGACGGGAGTGAGGCCTAAGCAACAAAGCTTGGCGTAACGTTAAAGACAGCCAACTTGAGTTAAAAATGTGGATAACGTTCACACACACACAAAAAAAAAAAAATCACGTTATACTTATAATATATCATATATATATATATATATATATATATATATATATATATATATATATTATATATATATATGCACAGTTTGAAATGCGCATCTAACTGGCTCGCCACTTTGTGCGCATTTTAAAAAAACGTTCGTGTAGACGTTTTTTTGTCAAATTTGTTTTATTTTAAAAAAATATCGAATTTTTTTTTTTTTTTTTTTTTTAAACGTACTTATTTTTCAATATATACAAAGTTTTTTAGCGGTACTTAGCATTAACTACAGTAAAACAATATGTAAAAAGAGTATACAATATATAAGGTAGAGTTTAGTACTTAATAAAGTGTATTAGTGCTCTAGGGATATAATTAGTACATTTCACATGATCTGATTACATATATATATATTATAGTATATATTATATATATATAATATATATATAGATACTATATAATATATATATATATTATATAATTTATATATATTATATGATATATATTATATATATATATATTATATATATATATATATATAATATATATATATATATTAATATATATATAGATATATAATATATATATATATATATTATTATATGTATATATAATATATTATATAATATATATTACAGTATATATATATAATATTTATATATGAGATTATATATATATAAATATATATAGTATATATATAATCTATATATATATATATATATATATATATTATATATATAATATATATATTATATATATAATATATTCTTCTACTTCTACCTTTTCTCCCCAAGACTGTGGGTTGATGTGTAACAAGCATCAGGAAAAGAAAGAAAGCAGAGCAAGATTATGACAAAAGTCGAAAGAAAAGCCCCTCCCCCCTCTGTACCATTATTTAGTGTAAGGACTCGTCGCAGTCAAAAAAATCACCCTAGAGCTTTCACGGGACCGCGACGGACCCTCACTATGATAAAATCGTCAGTGTAAGGTTCATCTTGGACCCAGGTGGGCCACAAACCATACCCCCTACAAAACCCCGCCATTCTCTCTTATTATGCACCTTATATTCTCGCCTCTGCCAAACTCACATTTCTCTCCTTCAGACATTCGTTTACTGACTCAATCCACTTTTTCTTTGACTGACAGCCAGTCAGTTTTCAACACACTCGCCATTATACATCTGCTTAAAAACCGACTATCATTCATCTTTCCACATGACCAAACCATCTCATCATACTTTCATTTATTCTCTCGTTTACCCCTTTCTTCACACCACACAACTCTCTAATATGATCATTCCTCATTTTATTCATTTTTCTCACACCTAACATGCCCTAAGATTGTCCATTGAACACATTGAACTTAGATCTATACTTCTTATTCCAGACCATAGTCTCACTACTAGACGGTTATTCACTTTATTTATACCAGCGTAGAGGAAAGAAGGGTGGGGGTGTGGCACTTTATATAAAAAGCAATATTCAATCGTATTAATGACTGACTTTTAAAACTTAATCATGATACTTGAATCGGAATATGGGGAAGATATGCCTTATGTTCAAAATAATATAGAATAGGGCATTTTATAGACCTCCTGGCCAGAGTAAAGAATTGTGACTCAGAAATTGTAAAAAGGAAATTGAGGACAGGCATTGCCATAGTAAAGAAAAAGGTATAGTATAATGGTGATTTTAATTTCTGGCATTCAAGGGATTCCTGTCTCAAACGGACCATAGTAGTTCTATTTATAAATTGTATCTAGATAACTTTTTGAGCCAGGATGGTTATGAACCACAAGACACGATGCACTATTAGATTCAATATTAACTAACGATGAAAGTAGGGAGCTGAGGTTAGAGTTGAGGAGAATTTAGGATCAGTGACCATAATATAATTAGATGTAATATGAATGTGATATCTGGGCCCCCAAATTGCAAGTTGAATAAGGAAAGGATCTTAGATTTTCGAAAGAAAGGGTGATTTTACCAAATTACGAGACATGCTTAGTATAACTGACTGGATAAAGAGTTTAAAGACCAAACTGTTTTATCATGTGGGAACATTTTAGCAAATTTGTAATGAATATTAGGTCAGTATGTTTTAAGATAAACCCATTAGAGTGGGCAAAGAAAAAACCTGTTTGGTGAATAGAGAGAGAAATAAAATTAATGAAAAGCGTATATGTTTTAAAATATTCAGGGTAGTGTAATAGGAAGATGATTTAGAAAAATTTAGGAAAAAATTAGAGGTGGGTAACCAATCAATAGGAAGGCAAAGAGAGAGCAGAAATAGTGTCTTTAGAAGAAAGAATAAGAATCTGAAAGAAGTTTTTTAGCTTTATAAATTTAAAAGTAAGAATAGGACAAATTGTCCAATTAAAATTGATCAAAATTTAGTTGAGTTCAGATAGAGTTGCGTCACCATTTGCATGCTTATTTTGCTTCATGGTTATGAGGACAAGATTAGATAATAAGTTGGAAGACTATAGTTCTTTGTATGGCATGTAAACAAAATAGACTTACCAGGAATTTTGAATTGACGTAAAAGATATTAAAACGCTTTATATTGACCATATTGATCCAGGTAAAGCTGCAAGGCCTGATGGGATATATGGTAGAATTCTTTGAAAGAGGAGAACCAGCATTTGCAAAGGCACTGTATTTGTTGATTTTAAGCGATCTATAACATATGGTGAGGTACCAGATGGCTGGAAAACAGCATATGTTGTGCCTATTTATACGAAAGGTAGTAAGGAAGGATTTAGGAAATTATGGCCCAGTTAGCTTAACATCTTGGTTGTAAAAGTTTTGGAAAAAGTTTACTAAAATGTATATAGAGAAAAATATTTTAGAAAGATAACAAGGTATAGTATGACTCCCAGCACGGTTTCAGAAAGGGTGTAGTAAGGTATGTCAGACCAACCTTTTACGAATCTTTATGGAATACGATTACTGACTGCTGACCGAGGAGATCCAGTTATGAATGTATAATTTAGACTAGTAAAGCTTTGATTAAGGTTCCCACATAAGCTGATGAAAAAGTTATCTTTGCAAGGGGTCATTAGGTGGAAGATGGTACATTGTGGATATGAAAGAGTAGGTTTGCCGAAATCAGAAAACAGTGTGTACAACTAAACTGGGAATAAATCATCATGGGAAATAGTGAAGAGTGGTGTCCCACAGGGCTTCAGTGCTGGGGCCCTTACTGTTCCTCATAATTATAAGATGATTTGACCAGGACTTAATGGCAAGGTTTCTAAGTTTGCAGATGATAACTAATTGGCTACCTTCAGTTAGGAATAGTGAAGGGTGCATAAAGATTCAAAATGATTTTGAAAACTTCTTGGGTGGGCAGATTAGGACATTAGGACATTAGGAATATAGAGGACAGTAAAAGCCACATGCTATCGAGACTGTCCCAGTCAAACCCTCACTACCCAAACATGCTCATGCAAATCGACAAAGCACCCTAAGCTTGTCCAATTTGTTTAACTACAAATCCACCAATCTGGGCTTAGTCAAAAACTAATGTATATAAAGATGAACCAAACCATCCCACATGCAATTAATAACTAAGTGTATGGTCAACACATGGCCATCTAAACAATAACTGCTATAACTAAAAACCCGCCAATTGGCTTCGTCAATATATTATATATATATGATACCCAAAACCATCCATAAACGCAATCTACGGTTTCTTAAATGTTGACAATCGTACACACTCAACAGAACTCCTTGGCAGACTATTCCAAATTTAACAACCCCTATTACTGAATGCATACTTTCTTATATCAAGATGGCATTGCTTTTTCTAATTTTCTTATAGCTCTCGCCTGTCACCTGTCATTGTTCTTACTATGAAAAAATTTATGTCTCTATATTATTCAATAGATGTAAATATTTTGTAGAAACTTGTATCATGTCCCCTCTAGAAATCGCCTCTGATCTAGGAAAACATTCCGAAAACATCAGCCTCTAATCATAGCCTCTTACCCTCAAACCCAGAAGGCATATTGTTTCCCTACGGTTGCACTCTCTCTAGCATATCTGTCTTTCTTTAAATAAGGGGCCCAAACTTGTGCACAATGGAATACGATATGTGCACAATGGAATAGATAAGTGGCAAATGAATTTTAATAGTAAAAAGTGTAAGGTTCTTCTACCTAGGTTACTCAAATAAAAGTTTGAACTACGATATGCAATGGGGAGTGGCTTGGAGTCTGTGGACCCAAGAAAAGATTTAGTGTGATTATAACAGTTTTTAATTTGAAAAGTAGCTAATCAATGTTGAATGCTAGAACTTAACTAATAGATGCTGCGATTTAATTTGACCCACTGTGGTTTACAAGAACAAGTAGTAAAATAAGTAAAACATTGAATCGAAATAGCTTATGTTAGGCCAGTAATAGACTATTGTGCACAAGTTTGCCCCTTATTTAAAGAAAGACTTAGATATGCTAGAGAGAGTGCAACGTAGAGCAACAAGGATGATTTCTGGGTTTGAGGGTAAGAGCTATGAAGAAGAGGATTGAAGGGAAAGCATGTTTCTGTAGAAAGGCGATTTCTCAGAGGGGACATGATGACAGTCTACAAAATATTTACATTCAATGATAATATAGAGACCAATAAATTTTCATAGTAGAACATGGAAAGGTGACCAGGGCATAATAAAGAAAATTAAGAAGAAGCATGCCATCTTGATATAAGAAAGCATTGCATTCATAATAGGGTTGTAAAATTATGGAATGATTTTCCGAGGGAGGTTGTTGAGTGTGACTCGATTGGCAACATTAAGACGAGTTAATTCGATTTATGGATGGTTGGGTATAGTATAATATATTGACGAAGCCAATTGGCGGGTTTTTTAGTTATAGCAGTTAATGTTAGATGGCATGTGTGACCATAACTTAGTTTATTAATGCATGTGGATGTTTGGGTTTCATATATATAATCATTAGTTTTGACTAAGCCAAATTGGTGGATTTGTAGTTCACAAATTGACAAGCCCTAGGTGCTTGTGTTTGCATGAGCATGTTGGGTAATTGGTTCTGGACAGTCTTGTAGGCCCATGTGGCTTTTACTGTCTCTATATTCCTAATGTCCTAATGTCCTACTATTTGATTACCCAAGTTTACAAGTGCAACAAAAAACATTACGGCACTTTTCTTGGTTGCTTTACATTAACTAACAATGTTAATTGCACCAAGCCACCTTCCTGCCATTCACACTTTTCTACTAACTCTGCATCATCCGTTCCCTTTCTCATCCAAACTATACCCTAAATATTTATAAACTCAGACACTATGTTCCAGTTGATCACCACCATCGGAACATAATTCACACTGAGGACTGTCCTCACTCACAATTATAACCTAACTCTTAATCTACATTTACTTTTCAAACCCCTCCTTTTAACACCCTGCCAAATCTTCTCTCCAATCCTCTCAAACTCTTCAGAGTCGTCACCACAAAAACCAAATCATCCGCATTAATAGGTAGGGCACCCTCCTTCAATCTCCATCATTCTAACACCATTTCCTGTCATGCCACCTTTCAATCTTTCATAACCCATCCATCTGACAAAAATACATAAGCAAGAGACATAACACAGCTGCTCACTCCTGCTATTAATACTAAAACAATCACTTCAACTCGACACCATTTATTCTGACACAATCATCAAAATGGATATTGATATTATAATTCCATTCAGAAGCCTTATCACCAACACTATATATCACTACAACCTGCCATAGACCTCCCAATTAATCTTATCATACCCTGTTGCAAAATCCATAAAATCTAAATACAATTTATTCTTCCTCTCCCTCATTTTTTCTATACATTTGCTTCAATGTAAAGATTTGACCACACATCCTCTAATACTCCTAAACGCACCTTGTTTCTCCCACCAATCAAGTCCTTCAGTCACTCGGCGCACTCTGTTTCGACCAAGACACCAGCGTATATCTACCCTACAACACTCAAATAAACTAATTCCCCTATAATTTACACTTCCTCTATCTCCCTTACCTATATATAAGGCACTATTTTTGCTCTCCTCCAATCCCTCGGAACAATACCCTCCCTAAACGCTTTATTACACAGCTTCAAGATCCAATCAATCACCATCTTGCCTCGTTCTTGAGATCATTGCACCAGTAATTTCATTTATACCTGCAGATATACCATTCTTAAACTTTCTCACTCTACCCCATTTCCCCCTCTTTGCTAATAACCTCATCCCAAAATTCCTATTCCTTCTTGTACCATCAAACCCCACACACACGGCATTATCACCTCTTCATTATGCCCAATATAATACATATTATCAAAGTGGTTTCCACACTCCACTTCACATCCATTTCCATCAGTTACAAAAACACCATCCCTATTCAATTATTCTAAGCAGGTTCCCCTTATTTCTAATTCTTAACCTTTCACGTTCCTTCCAGAAGAGCTTCATATTTCCCTTGTATGTCCTCATTCATTTCCTTTTCCGACAAAACTGTTCATTTACCTCTTCTTTTCTCTTTACGTATGCATTTTGCATTCCTTTTTTCCTCCCTTATATAATTCCAATCATCTGTCTTTTGAAACTTCATTTCATTTGCTTTTAGTACATTCAACACGCTTCTTTTTTTACTTTTAACCACTTGCATCACTCCTTCACTCCACCACTCTTTTATCATTCTTATTTCCTACTTTTAGCACACCCACATACTTCTTTGCTTTGCTAACAATTGCTTCCTTCATTTGCTTCCAGATTTATTCAGTTTCAACTTGTTCACATTCAACTGATTTACTTGCGAGCGTTGTCTTACAACTTATCCTTATTACCTTGTTCACTAAACATCTCTCACTCTTAATTTTACCACTTCCTTCCGTATCACCTTCCTCTCCATCCAAGGTCCCCCACTAACTTATTTTACATAGAACAAACATAATGATCAGATTATCCCATTCCTAAAATATCAATGATTTAACATAAAAGACATGCTTAATACATATGAATGCCATAACCAACACAAAAATCAATCGTAATTTTGCACGGTGATACCAACTCTGTGTACACCACTCTAGTTATACTTATGGATATCTTGTGTTTAAAAAGTATTACTTTACACACTACTCTTCTTCTCACAGGAATCAACACCTTCCTACCATTCTCATTTTCTTCCTACACCCCAAAACCACCTGTCTATACATCCTTTTTGTTTATAATAGTATATATATATATATATATATAGTATATAAATATTATATTATATATATAATATATATATATATATATATATATAATTTATATATTATATATATATTATATATTAATATACTTTACAACTATAAATCCGTATTAATAGTCAATATTTAGGCCTAGAAGGGTATTTGTACTACTGTATAATTTAAAACATTCTTTAATATACATAAGAAGAGGTAATTTTAAAAAAAAACAAAAAAAAATGGTAATTGTTACCCAGAGGGTTATCACCCCCGATTTTTATGAAATCACAGGACATAACTCTTAAAAAATAATAATAAAAGATAGTAATAATAAAATCGTTGCAATTCATTAGGAAAAAAAAGTTACAGCCTCTTAAAGTTGTAAAAAAAACCCATAGGATTTTTTATTAAAAAAAAAACCAAATTTTTTTTTTTTTAAATCACATGATATACTCTAAAAATAATAATGAAGATAGTTGAAAACGAAATCGGCAGTCTCTTAGGAAAAAAAGTTACAGCCCTCTGAAAGTTTAAAATCTTTCCATAGACTTTCTTTAAAAAAATTAGTGGGACCTCGTGCTCGTTAGGCCATCCTAGTATCAGGTTATGATAAGATTTGTTAAATTCTACATAGATTTTCTCTGTGTATTACCTAACAAAACTTATCATAACCTGACTTAGAGGCCTGAAATGAGACCTACCTGGATCGATCAATATTGAAGTCTATGGGATTTTTAACAATTTGAGAGGCTGTAACTTTTTTTCCTAATGAATTGCCGACGAATGTTTCATTTTTCAAAATTCTAAAAAAACTTTTTAGAGTTCTCTTTCATTTCGTGAAGCAATCGGAGAGAGGAAAGAAACCTCAGACCAAAAAAAAACATTTTAGGGAATAAAAAAAATTTCGGTCTTTTGAAAAAAAAAAAAAAAAAACAAATAAAAAAAAACCTTTTTTTTCACAACCCTATTTAAGTATAAAAATATCTATATACATATCATATGTATAATATTATATATAATATATCATATATATAGATATTATAATTTATATATATATATATAATATATATATTGTATATATATAGTGTATGGTATAATATACTCATTATTATATATATATATAAAATAATAAATTAAATTAAATATATTATATAAGGTTATATTATATACTAATAGTAAATAAAATAGTTATAAGCAAAATAAACAAACTTCCACATCGAAATTTCTCATAATTAACCAAACACTATAGGCTACTACTCAAACGAACTGTCAGAAGTTCAGAACACCAATAAAAAATTTCCACGATACACGCAGGGTTGCAATTTCAGTTTTTACTGTTTACATGCCAGATCTGACACCCTTAGCTTCTTTTAGCTACTTTTTGTTTTTGCTGTTGTAGGGCCGTGTTTGGTGTCCTTTTTTTTTAAGGGTTTTCAATGTTATGGAGTTGATTCCCATGGTTTCCGAGTCGATTGGCAGCCGCGCTCAAGGGTGAGGGGGTTGAGCCCCCCAAAACCTGGAAATGCTCTTGGAGGTTTGAAATTTGATGAGTGCATGGAAGAGGGTGAATGAAATAGAGTGCTGATGTTAAGTTAAGGGTAAATATCTAGAATTTGATCTAAATATTTTCTGAAAAAATTTTCTAAGTTCAAAAAAATTTCGAAGTTCAGAAAAGTTAAGTTAAGTTAAGTTTCTTAAGAAAATTCTTTAGTGGCAAGCTTCTGGAATTATGCCAGAAGCTTGCCACTAAACAATTTTCTTAAAAAACTTAACTTAACTTTTCTGAACTTCGAAATTTTTTTGAACTTAGAAAATTTTTCCAGGAAATATTTAGATAAAAAACTAGATATTTACCAAGTTAAGTGACGCAGCACATGAACCGGAGCCGGAGCCAGACTGGAATTCTTGCTCCAGAGCCAAATTGAGTCAAATGAGGTGTCTTTATATATGTTTTTAATAACGTAAATCTCATTTTTGAAGGTTCCAAGACCCCTAAATGAGCCTCAGGACCCCCTAGAGTGGGGTTCCAACTGCAAAAAAGAAGAGCTCAAGAAAGACGAAGGAAGATGGAGGAAGGAAAAAGGAAGAAGCCCCATAAGCCGGAGCAAATGAGTGATTGTAGGTGTCCGTTCTGGCACCGGTGCTGTGCCTTTGCGGTACCGAGTTAGTAAACATGCACTTAACACCATAATATTGGTGTTAATGTATATGTTTTCAATGACGTAAATTATGAATTTGAGGGTTTCACTCTACTATGCATAAAATTAGTGAAATTGGTAATCTACTGATTCTTACCTTTTGGGTTGATTCGAAGTGAAATACTATTCTCGTAAGTAATTATACCTATAGTTTATAGTACTTACTAAACTTAGTTAGGGGTAGTTTGATTAGTTGAAGGTATAGGAGAATACAGAAAGATTGATATAGTAATGCAAAAGAAATTTACCTCCTTATATTTTATTTTGAATTTATATTTTAAATTTTTTGAATTCTTAAACATGTGAATACCGCGAACTTTATTTGATAAGTGAGAAAGGTGAAACGTGAACATTAGTGAAATCTCAACCATTAAGGGATTATAAAAACTCTTATATGCTTCCATATATATATATATATATAATATAATAATATATATATATATATATATTATATATATTATTATATATATAATATATATATATATATTATATATATATATATATATATATATTAACACAATGTTTTAGTGGATTTTGTACTTTGCTACTATTGGGTATACTTGTCCAGAATTCACTAGGCACAAAAATAAGCACTTATTTAATAACGATCCTAACTGGTGTCCGTGTTTCTAAAATCAAATTTCAAATTAATAATCAAAATGTAAAGATATGGAGGTAAATTGTATATTTTCTATTTCAATCTACTTGGTTTCACGTAGAATTTCTTTTCCATCAACTAATCAATTTACCTACTAAGTTTAAGTAAGTGCTAATAACCTCAGACATGGTTACTTAGGGCTTATATGAACTACTCAAAGAGCAGCAAATCTTTGAAAGATGTAAAGACTAAAAAAATATATAATTGAAAATTTGTGTCTATAGGATCTTATCTTTGATTTTGCTGTTTTCAAAGATTTGTTGTTCTTTGAGTAGTTCATATAAGTCCTAACATCCACGCCCATTCGTTTCTCCTTCTTTTAGAAATGACATCTTTCTCAATCTACATTCACTTTCTCATCCAGGCATTGAGGCTTCACGCAAGCTGATTACAGATCGTTTTGTTTGACCCGATGTAAATACCGAAGTGACAAAGTGGACTCGCCAATGTCTTTTCTGCCAATGTTCAAAAGTTTAGAGGCACACCAAGGCTCCTCTAGGCACCTTGTTTCCGCCTGGTGAACGTTTTGGAAAGATTCACATTGACATCGTTGGACCTATTCCTCTTTATGATGGCAAACGATACATCCTTACATGCATTGATCGGTTCACTCGATGGACTGAAGCCATTCCCCTCTCTGTAGCTTCAGCGGAAGCCATAGCCAAAGCTTTCACAGCTCAATTGGTTTCGCGTTTTGGTGTTCCACTCACCGTTACCTCAGACCAAGGTCGACAATTCGAATCCTTCCTTTGGAGAGATTTGATGAGTATCCTTGGTGAGGAGAAGATTCGTACCACCGGCTATCATCCGATAAGTAATGGGATAATAGAGCGTTTCCACCGTCAGCAAAAGGCGTCTCTTGCAGCTCAGTCCCTTCCGGAGCGCTGGACTGAGGCTCTTCCTTTTGTCATGCTTGGCATACGCACTGCCCTAAAGGAAGATCTTCAGTGTTCTGCTGCGGAACTGGTCTATGGTTCCATTCGTCGTCTACCCGATGAATTCTTCTCTCAATCTTCTCCTTCTCAACTTGCTGATCCTCTTATCTATCTCATTCGCTTAAGAGGCTGTGTTGAGTCGTGGAGACCTACTCCTACAGGACATCACAAGGTGCATCCCTTCATTCCAAAGGATCTTCCTAGCTACATCTACTCACGTTTTTTGTGAGACATGACTCTCACCGCACCTCTCTCCAACCTAAATACGACGGATCTTTTCCGGATGTACTTAGGAATGAAAGGTTTTACACTATATAACGTCCTTCTCGCACATAAATCGTTTCCATCGACCGTCTTAAGCCCGCTTATTTTGAGACAAACCCTCCTGACAATCAAGATTCTGACTTCTTTCCTAGAACCTTTCCGGTTTCTCTTCTTTCTCCTGGCCCTTCCTTAGTAACTCCTATTACTCCTCCGGCATCTCTTTCTTATGTTTCACCACCGTCCTCACCGTCACCTTCCCCGCCACTCCCTTCACTGCCACTGCCATCTCCAACTCTAACTCAATCACAGATTCCAACAAGTAATCCAGCTTCCATTTCAGCTCCAACTCAAGCTTCAATTTCTGCTTCGCCAGCTCGTCCTTGCACACGGTCCAACACATGGATTACTGTTCTGATGTCCGCCTCTTCTACTTCCTCTTCCGATGCCCGTCCTGTTTCGCCCGCGTCGGTAGCTATAACACCAGTTTCGCAGTAATCTCTCAATTCTTCTCTAGTTCCTTCGGGTGCTGTAGGCAGATCGAAGATCAAATCAAGTTTCTTGGCCAAGGAGCTACCTGGAACAACACCTTCCAGGCCTCACCTCTGCAGGAGGGTTCTGTTACCGTACGCGGTCTGTATTTTCAATTCCATGCAAAGTATTTTTGAACATACTTCTGGCAAAGTTTACCGTACGCCGGTTACTTGGTCAGATGCTGCGTTCGCTTCAACGACTGTTGTGTTTTTGCTGCAATTTCGCATTTATTTCATGCAAGAAAGTTTTTCTCAATATATCTCAAGTGCTTCCGTGTGACTACATTGTGGTGAGTTTATGGCAGTGTTGTGCACAAAATAATAATATATTATTGCATGTTTATTTAGCATTAATAAAATGTGTTGCGGAGTTACGCTATGTCTACTACTGTAGCAGCGTGCATGTTACAGCGTCCTACAATATAAGTGTACATTTTAGAAAAGCCTTTATATATTTTAGAATATCTTGTACAGTAGGAGTAGTTATGGGACACTTTGAGCGCCCACACCTTTTCGATAGGAAGGAATATAGGTATCGCTTTTAAACTCGGAATATAATCTATTGAGGTATTAAGCTCGATACACGCGAAATTTCAAGTCTCTAGGATGTATATAGTGGGTACCTCCCACCCGAGAGCGTAGCTCAAAATGTCGCTTACGCCCTTGTTGCGGCTTCCGAGCGGTTGAGAATAAGCTTAAGATGAGTTCGGAACACTCGCACAGGTGTTCCACGCGCGCGCGCACACACACACATTATTATTATTATTATTATTATTATTATTATTATTATTATTATTATTATTATTATTATTATTATTATTATTATTATTATTATTATTATTATTATTATTATTATTATTATTATTATTATTATTATTATTATTATTATTATTATTATTATTATTATTATTATTATTATTACGTCGAAGAATCGATTCCCGAAGGGAATCGATTCTGAGTCGCAGGAATCGTTTCTTTACGCACTCCGACTCTGCCTTCCGCCGTGGTTCCTTCTTCGCATCCAGTTCTGATTCCGACTCCGAACGCCAGCCTGCCTTCGACTCCGAACTTATCGTATCGTGCTAAATTGGGGGGGGTAGATGGTGACGTAACCTCGTCGTAAACGAGGTTACATCCCCGTGCGCCCCCATAGGGGGGCCACCCACCCTTAAAAAATCGAAAGTGTTCATAGAAGGTTGAATTTGGAGAGAGGATCAGAGTGTAATTTCTAGAAGGAGTTGAATCTGATGAGTTGACTCCAGCACCGGTGCTGGAAGCGTTGCGGTGCGAGTTAAATAAACATTCGGATATAAACCAACAATATGTGTCTTAATATAGGTTATCGTGACCGTAGAGCTCGAATATGAGGGTTATAAGTCCGTAAAGGTGTCTAGGACCCCCATTGAGGGGGGTCCTGCTGAAAAAAGCACAAGAGTGCAAAACAGAGTTCGAAGGAGAAGAAGAAGGATGAAGAAAGAATAAGGAGGGAAAGAATTGAGAAGAGTTGACTCAGGAGTAGGAGGTGACAGATGCACCGGTGCTGCTCCGGTGCAGTGCCGAGTTATTAATTTTGTGAATGATTACAATGATTGTGTCTTGTATATATTGTTATGGGTCTGTACATTCGAAAATATTGGTTTCAGAACATCAAGAAGAAAATAAATAAATAAATAAATAATAAATAAAATTTCTTATCTTTTTTTTGTTTATTAACTACAATTTACGTTTTTTACATACCTTAAAGCAGAAATCAGAAATCGTAAATCAACCACCACCAACCACCCTCCTTCCAATCGTGATATATTGATCTATTGCATCTATCGATCTATTGATCTATTGATTCAAATTCATTTTTTTACTAAAATTACGTTTTACATACCCCTAACAGCAGGAAATCACGTAAATCAGTAAATCAAACCACCAGTCCACTACCCGCCTTGTCAATCCGTGATCCATTGATCTATTGATCTACTTGATTCAAGTCATATTCCTTACGAAATTGTCTTTGTTACGTAACCCTAAATCAGTTATTATGTACAACAACAAAACCTAACACAACTTACGAGCGAATAAACTTGTAACCTTAACAAAGATCCGCCACCGTAACAACAGTAAGTAGACTCATGACAAAATATATTAAAAAACATTTTTATGTTATGTTTAATCCAAAAATATACTCGAAATATGACTGAATCAATGTTCAATAGATCACAGCGCGGGTGGGATGTAGGGATTGCGGGGATGGGTGGTCATCTTGATGCTGATTACTGATTAACTGCCTTTAAAAATCAGTAAAACTATACGCATACTTTGATATTTATTCAAAGAAACTTATTTTATGATTTATGGCAGGATAAAATTTTGTTTATTTTTATTGTTATGTTTGTTTAACTTTGTCTATGTTTCGTAATTATTCGGCTGGGATTATGATATTTAAGAGGTTAATGATGAATTTGCTAAATATACGAAGTTGATGTAAAAAAATTTGTTACGTCAGCATATATTTTGTCTGTATGATGATTAGACAGGTTTATGCTAAAACTTTTGTTAAAATATTTATGATTGTTTTTGCTTGATATGTTAGAGAATTGCTTGAAAAAGTGTGAATTATTTACGTTCTGTATGGAATGTTAGCTACTTTACTGCTGTTAAGTGTGCGGAAGTTTGTTACTGTTAGTAGTTTATTCGTACGTATGGCTGTTGTAGCGTTTGTCATTGTACATTCTAGTCTTAGTTCAGTTATTGCTTGTTAGCTTTATTAGTGTAAAAACGTTGTTACGGTAGCATATATTCGATGGTTTATTTATATAAAGAACGTATTTTTGTGTTATGTTTATCCGACATGATACTCGCAAATGTTAATGAATAATAGATCAATAGATCAAAGGTCATGGAGGAAGAGGTAGGGGAGGTGTTGATGGCTTGATTTTACTGATTTACTGACTTTATTGCTTTAAAAATCAGTAAACTAATGCAATTTACTATGTTTTATTCAAAGAACTATGTTTATGTTAATTTTGATAAACTATTGTTATGTTTACAGTATTCGTTGTCTGATATGATAATTAGACAAAGGATTAATGAATAAATTCTTGTAAAATATATACAGGGTCAATGTAAAATTAAACGTTAAGATGTTAGAGATATGCTTGGAAAAGTATGAAAGGTTACGTTGTATGCAATGTTAGTTACTTTACTGTGTTAAGTGTGCGAACTTTGTTAATGTTAACAGTTTATTTCGTGTGTAAGTTGTGTGTTAAATTTGTCGTTGTACATTATTTTCTTAGCTCATATGATGCTATGTTAGCTTAATAATGTGAAAACATTGTTGTTGGTTAGGCATATATTCGATGGTTAGTATATAAAGAACTATTTTTGTGTTATGTTTTCCGAAATGGAACTCGAAATGCGACGTAAATCAATAGTGTAATGTAAAATTTAACATGATATGTTAGAGATATGCTTGAAAAAGGTGTGAATAGTGTTACGTTTGTACGCGTGCTAGGTACTTTACTTGTTAAGTATGGAACTTGTTTAAATTTAGTAGTTATTACGTTGTCGTAAGGTAGTGTTAGTTTTGTCATGTACATTATATTCTAGTTATCTTGATGCTATGTAGCTTTATTAATGTGAAAACAATGGTACGTTTAGCATATATTCGTTGGTAGTATATCAAAGACTATTTTTGATACTATTGTGATCCGAAATGAACTCGTATGTGATCTGCAATACATTTGATCAATTAGATCCAAAAGATCATCAACGGTGGGTATGGGAGAGGCTGGGAGGGTCGGTGGTTTGATTTTACTCCTTTTAAATTCGGTAAACTATTACACTTTTACTATGAAATTTTATTCAAGATATTTTTATGTTATGTTTTGGATAAAACTTTGTTATGTTGCAAATTATTTGTTGGGCATTATGATATTCAGGTAAGTATATTTGATTAATTTTTTAAATATTACTATGATAATGCAAAAAACTTTGTACCCTAGCATATATTCGTTGGCCATATGATAATCGACAAGGTTATGATACATTTATTTGCTAAATAGTTACTGTATCAGGTAAGATTAACCGTTAATAATAGTTAGAATATGTTTGGAAAAAAGTCATGAAGGCTTACGTATTGCATCGCAATGTTAGTACTTTACTGGTGTTTTAAGTGTGAAACTTGGTTAATGTTTAACAGTTCATTCGTGTGTAAGTTGTGTTAGTTTGGTCGTTATGTACATTATTTCTAAGTTCATTGTACGCTATGTTAGCTTATTGGATGTGGACTTATTACGTTAGCGTATATTCATTGACCAGTATGATAATTACTGTTGTTAAGTTTGGAACTTTGTTAATGTTACCAGTTTATTAGCTCGACACTCAATCTTTCACTTCACACCTGGCCGGAAACACTATCTTCTCTTCTTTGGACTTGATTCGGGCCTATCCCGACCGGTGGGCTCCAGAAAACGTTCAAGGACAGCCTGTGCATACACTCCAGTTGGCCTCTTGAGCATACGAGAATTGCCATTCGGTTTGAAAAACGCTGTTTAATCATTCCAGAGGTTCATAGATTCCATCCTTCGTGGTCTTCCGTTCGCCTGGGCTAATTTAGATGATCTTCTCGTTGCTTCCTCCTCTCCTGAAGAACATGCGGATCACCTACGTGCCGTCTTTGGTAGGTTGAATGATGCGGGAATTCGTCTCAATCCTACTAAGTGCGTATTCAGTGCGTCTTCTCTTACTTGTTTGGGTCACACAGTCTCGGCTGAGGGTATTTGCCCTCTCGTAGACCGTGTCGCCGCTATCCGCGCCTTTCCTCTTCCCCAAAACCAAAAGCAGCTTCGTTAATATCTGTGAATGATTAACTTCTACCATAGGTTTCTGAAATCAGCGGCAGCCCTATTAGGCCCGCTTACCGCACTCATTCGTCCTAAACAGCGAGGCAGCACCACAAAGGTGGACTGGCCCCCGAAAGCAGAGTCTGCTTTTGAAGCTTCCAAAGAAGCCCTCGCCTCCGCCACTCTTTTTAGTTCATCCCCACGATACCGCACCAGCGAGAGTGCAGTAGATGCCTCCGATTTGGCTGTTGGTGCGGTGCAACAGTTTCAAAAAGGTGAATGGTGCCACTTTGCTTTCTTTTCGCGCAAAGCTCCAACCCGCTGAAACAAGGCATTGTGCTTTCGGTCGGGAGTTGCTTGCCATGTATCTTGCTGTTCGCCACTTTAGGTACTTTTTGGAAGGACAAAAGTTAGATATCCTGACCAACCATAAAGCCATAACCTTTGATATGGCTTCACGCCACGAAAGACATTCCCCCCGTGAAGCTCGTCACCATCGGAATTTGTTTCAAGTTACTACGACACTACGTCAACATTCCGGCAGTGGATAATTCACGCGGATGCCCTTTCCCGGATTTAAATTAACGCCCTTACTCCTATTCCTACATTGATTACGCAGCCATGGCGACGTGTCAGGAGCAGGATAATATCGATCTTCAGCAGGACTCTTCTCTACAGCTGCAGTGGCTCAATCTTCCGGGCATAGAGAAAAGGCTCTTGTGCGACATTTCAACAGGCCATCCTCGTCTTTTCGTTCCAAATTCTCTTCGAAAGGCAGTCTTCCACAATCTCCATTCGCTTTCACACCCTGGTGTCGAGGCATCACGCAAACTGGTAACAGCTCGTTTTGTGTGGCCTAAATTTAACGCCACGTAGCGAATTGGCGTCGCGCCTGCATGGCTTGTCAACGCTCTAAAGTGCAAAGACACACTAAAGCTCTCTTAGGCACTTTTGCCTCCTGGTCAACGGTTTGAGAGAGTTCACATCGACATTGTTGGACCTCTTCCCTTCTCATGGCATGCGATATTATCCTCACCTGTATCGATCGGTTCACTCGTTGGACCGAAGCTATCCCTCTCTCTGTTGCTACTGCCGAATCTATAGCTAAAGCTTTATTGTTCTATTGGATCTCTCGGTTTGGCATTCCTCTCTCGGTTACGACGGATCATGGTCGGTTTTCGAATTCTTCCTCTGGAAAGATTTGATGCGCTTGCGTGGTTCTCGAGAAGACTACGACCAGTTTCCACCATTCAGAACGAATTTGTGAGAGTTTCACGCCCAGCTAAGCCTCTCTGATGCGCGATCAGCAGACCAGAACATGGACCTTGAAAGCTCTCCTTTGGTTATGCTAGTATACGCACGGCCCGTTAGAAAACCTTCAGTGTGTCAGCTGCAGAACTCGTTTATAGCTCTACTCTTCGCCTGACTGGCGAGTTCTTTTCTCAATCTTTTCCTCCCGCTACTGCAGATCCCACCCTGTATCTTACTCGTTTGAAACGCTGTGCCCTCTCCTGGAGACCTACTCCGACCCAGCAAAAAGTGCACTCCTACATTCCGCAAAAGATTCTTTCTTTCTGTACCCGATGTTTGGGAGCATGCCTCCACCGTTTGGACTCTCCAACAAGTATAACGGCCAGTCTCTGTTTACTTCGAAAAGAGTTCTTCACTGTTCCAGGGTCCACTCTAGCCGAAGTTATATCGACGACCGTCTCCGAAGCCTGCTTATTTTGAGGCGAATCCTCCTGACGTTAAAGATTCAGACTTGTTTCCAAAACCTATTCCGATTCCTTTGAATACTACACCACATTCTTACCCTGCACCAGATTCTCCACCTCCTTCTTCTCCACCTCCACCACTTCTCCCTCTTGATCCAGATCCTCTTCCTTTTCCTCCTTCCACCTCCTGCCATGCCTTCCACAAGTAGTACTGCCGATGTTCCACTTCCTTCTCGTATTCCTCGCCCTCTCTTCCTTCTCGTATTCCTCGCCCTCTCACTCGTTCTCTTTCACGCGCTCTCGCCACCACTTCTGCGTCTCCAACACCAGTTCCACGTTCTTGCCCTCGTCCCGGTTTGCAACCGCCTCCGTCTAGAGATGTATCGAGCAGAGGCCGTCAGTTGCGAAGGCCGTCCCGCTTCCTGGATTAGAGCACCTGGGCCTCAGCTCTGCAGGGGGGTATGTAGGCGAGCACGCCCTAAAGAATAGATTACCTTCTATACTATAGATCATATATATATATATATTATATATATAGAATATATATATAATTATATATAGATATATATATATATAATATATATATATATATATATATATATATATATTAATTATATATATATACTATATTAGATATATAATAGTATTCTTTCTTTCTTTAACTACCTCTTCTTCCCAAGACGGGAGTAAGTTGCGCTACAAGCATCGGAAAGAAAAGCAGTAGGAGGAAAAAAAAAAAATGTCGAAAAGTACGACACTTACAGACCCCTCCTGTACATAATATGAAAACGCGTCACAGACAGAAAATCCACCCAGAGCTTCAAGGGAACCGCGACGGCCCTCACTATGGTAAATCGTCAAGGTAGGTTTCATCCCCAGGCGCCAGGTGGGCCACAATCCCACAACCCCGCATCTCTCCTATCATGCACCTTATTTTCTCGCCTTCGCCAAACTCACATTTCTTTCTTCAGACCTTCCTTTACTGAATCGAATCCACTCTTCTCTTCGGTCTCCCAGCCAGGTCGGCTTCCCAACACACTCACCACTATAACATTCGCTTAACCAACCGACATCATTTCATCCGTTCCAGGTGACCAGGGCATCTCAACATTACTTTCATTTAATCTCTCATTTACCCCTTTTCTTCACCACCACACAAACTCGCTAAAATTCATTCCTTAGTGTATTAATTCTTCTTCACACCTAGCGCTCCTAAGATTGTCCATTGAAACACATTGAACTTTAGATCTCATATTTCTTATTCAAGACCATAGTCTCACTACCATAGCAATAACACAGGTAACAACATACCCCTCATGTAAGACCCTAGCGCACCAAGACTTAGTCCCCTTACATTCACCAACGATTTAATTGCACCAGCACCTTCCCTGCCCATCACAACTTTCCTACTACACTCTTGCATCATCCGTTCCCTCTCCATCCAACAACATATACCGTAAATATTTAAACTCAGACACTGCTCCAGCTGCTCACATCTAACGTACTTCACACTGAGGACTGGCCTCACTCACAACCATAACCTTACTCTTATCTACGTTTACTTTCAAACCCTCCTTTACATACACTGCCAATCTCTCTACCAATCCCTCCAAAAACTCTCTTCAGATTCGCCACACAGTCACCAAATCATCCGCATATATAGGTAGGGCACCCTCATCATCTCCATTCTCCATCATTCTAACACCATTTCCTGCCATCCCCACTCGATTCTTTCATAACCCCATACCTATATACACAAATTGAATAACAAGGAGGACATAACACACCCTGTCTCACTCCGCTATTAATCCTAAACAACACCATGACCCATTTATTCTTACACACGCCTCATATCGTCATACATACTTTGATTCCATTCAGAAGTCTTTCTGACCACACCTTATATCACTTAATACTCTGCCATAAAAGGCCTTCCCTATTACCTATTCATACGCGAGAACCAATGTTGCCCTTAATTTCCATAT
>JABUQX010084303.1:2500-7500 GCA_015478945.1 Trachelipus rathkii
TATATAGATATATATATATATATATATAATATATATATATATATATATATATATATATATATATATATATACTATATATATATTTATATATATATATATATATATATATATATATTATATATATATTATATATAATATATATATATATATACTATACAGGGCCGTAGCCAGATTTTTTTCGTTTTTTTAGAGTAAGAATATATATATATATATATATTATATATATATAATATATATATATATTTAATAATATATATATTATATATTATATATAATAATATCTATATATATATATATTATATATAATATATATATATATATATTATATATATATATATATATATATATATATATATATATATAATATATTATAATATTATATAGTATATATATATGATAGTTTCTGTGTAGGTTTTCGTGTGTGAAGACGTCGTTGAAATGTTGCTCTCACTAATATAATTATATATATATTTTTTATTATTTATTGTGTTTATTTAGTGCTGTGTTTGGTGAAAGTGTGTGTGTTTTTCAAACTTTTTTTTATTTAGAATTTTTATTAAATCTTACTACTTTGATACCATTTTATCCGTTTTAGTAAAGTTCTACGTACGAGGTTTTACAAAGATAAGTCACTAGTTTTAAACTTTTTTCTTTCTTTAAGTAATTGTGCTCGTAGAGTTTAATTTTCAAGTAATACTGTTTGTGAATTGCATTTCGTCTCACAGTGTTTTTAAATTAGATTTATTATTTGGTACTTTCACTTTTAAATTTAGGTTTAGATGTTAAACTGCAATTTTTAATTTACTTTTTTAATTCGTGAATTTGTAAGGGTGCAAGAGAACGTGTTAGTGTTTTTAACTTTAAGATTTTTCATATTTTTACGATTTTAATACGATTTATAAATACGATATAAATACGATTTTAGCTTTTAACATTTAAAACGGTTTTTAAAATTTAGTTTTAGTGTGTGAATAATTTTTACGTTTTTTTTTTTGTTTTTTTTTTTTTTTTTGTCTGTTTGTTTTTGTCTGTTTGTTTTGTTGTTGTTGTATGTTTTTGTAAGATGGCAGTTTTGCACGGGCGCGGGCTTACTATCACTTTACCAACATCCGTGGCTTGCATCTAACTCTGCATCCGTGGAACACCACCTCTCTAACTCTAACCCAAACCTTTTGCTCCTGTCTGAGACCCAGATGTCTAGGAATTCATCCTCTAACTCGTTAATAGTCCAACTACAACTTATTTCATAATTTCCGTCTAAAAGGGGGAGTGTGTGCCTGATGTTAAACATAAACACTCCTGTAACACGTCTCGAGAATCTCGAATCTCCTAACTTCGATGTTCTGTGGCTTAAAATCTTTCTTCTTTCTACTACAATAATCTTGTGCTTCTGCTACTGTTCTCCTAACAGAACAGATTTTCACGCCTTTTTTGAATACCTTACTACTTCTCACGAGACCGTTATATCTTCTCATCCAAATACTGAGGTCCTCTTTTTAGGGGGTTTTCAATGTACACAACACTGAACGGTTGGGGTTCTCTAATACCGATTTTCGTTGGGAGGAGGCCGAATCATTTAGCATTCTCAACGATCTGGGGCAACTAATTAAAGAACCCACACACAATCCGGATCGGATCGTCCCTACCAATTCTTGAACACACTTGACCTATGTTTTTCACACTAGTCCTTCTCTCTTATAAATACACCACCTCCGCTCCTATTGGTAAATCTGACCACAACTTATATCTCTAATTTTAATACTTTCTCTCAACAGCTCCATGCTGCCCTACGCGTTTTTTCTTGGCACTTTGAATCGGGCGATTGGGGGGCCTTTGCGTTGCTTCTTACCGCTAACTATAATTGGAAATGACTGCTTTGTCTCTGGTGACGCTTCACACTTCTGCGATAAGGTGGGAGCGTAATCGTTGATGGGATGAGCGGTTCGTTCCTTCTTCGACTAAATCTTTCTTCTCCTCATAATCCATGGTTCGATCGTGCTTGTTCTCTGGCCATCCATGGCTAGAGACAGTGCGTATCGGGAGTGAAAATTCTCCGTTCTCGCTATCACTCTTGCTAATTTTCATTTTGCTAGAAATCGTTGCAGGGATACTCTTCGACGAGCAGAACGCGAGGCTTTCATCAAACGAAAGTGCGGCTAACCTCCTTGGTTTCCCTACTGATAAATCTTCTGGCCTCTTGCCAAAAACATCTCTAACAACTTCTCTAAATCTGTCTTTCCTCCTATTATTCGCTCTGATGTGTTTCTGTTGCTAATACTCCAACTGAAAAGGCCAATCTCTTCGGCCTCCTATTTTCCTGCTAACTCAACCCTGACGATTCTGGCATTCCTCATGCTCCTCCTTCTCCTCTCTCAGGTGTCCTATGCTTTGCCTGTGATTACATTCGATCGGTGCATGGGCTCCTGAAATCTACGAATGTTAGGAAGGCGGGTGGCCCGGATGGCATTCCTCCCCGAGTTTTGAGGAGTGTGCTTCCGTGCTCTCCCACCCCTCGTTCAGCTATAACTCTCTATGTCCCAATACTAGCACTTTCCCCTCAGTGTTGGAAAGCAATGCACATGTCCACCCTATTCCGAAAAAAGGAAAGCCGCTCTGACCCTTCTAACTATCGCCCTATAGCTCTCACTTGTATCTATCTAAGATCTTTGAAACTCTTCTCAACTCTCATTTCTTAGATCATCTGGAATCTCATTCCACTTCTTTCCGATCGCCAGTAAGGCTTTCGGCGCTCGAGGTTATCTGGCGATATACTTTCCTATCTTGACTGATTTATGGTTTTCCGCCCTTAGGACCTACGGGGAGACTTGCGTGGTGGCGGCTTGACATATCCAAAGCATTTGACCGAGTATGGCACGCGTCACTGCTCTCCCCCAAGCCCCCCTTTCCCCCCCCTACCTTTTTGGGGGGGGTTTTCCTCCTTCTTTTGCTTAACTTATGTCTAAGTTTTCTTTCAAATCGCTCATAATCGGCTGTTGTGATGGGGCGACTTCTTCCTCCTTTTCTGTCAAAGTGGTGTTCCCTCAGGGTTCTGTCCTGTCTCCTACTTTATTCCTACTTTTCATTATGATCTTCTCACCTGCACATCTAACTCTAATCACTCATATGCCGATGACTCGACCCTTTCATTCTCAACTCATTTCAATTCTGCCTTCTTTCTTTTACTTCTAGAATTCTCTCGTCTTAAATCTTTCCGATTCGATTCGCTGATCTGGATAGAATTCCGGGTGGGGTCGGTCCTGAATCTTGTGAAATTCAATTCTTTAAAAAACTCAACTCCTACAAATCTCCCTCTCTAACACACCTTCTAACTTTCCTATCTCTTTTCGACGGTTCTCTCGTCTCCCTGTTGACAATATAAACATCCTTGGCCTTACATAACAAAAAAAATGTCTTGGACACCTCACATCACATCGGTTGCTAGGGCGGCCTCAAAGAAAACTGGGAGTTTCTGTTTAGACTGCGAGACTTTTTCCTCTTCCTCAGCTGCTCCAGCTATACAAGGGCGTCATCCGCCCTTGTATTGGAGTACTGCTCTCATATCTGGGGGGGGCTCTGTTTTCACCCGGCCATCCGGCTTTTGGTTAGGGTCGAGTCAAAGGCCAAAAGGCTTTAAACTGTTCTGTACTTTCTTCATTTCCCTTGACCCTCTATCTTTGCTCCGCGATGTTGGTGCTTTATCTCTTTCTATAGGTACCGCAGCGGCAGTGCTCGAGGGAGCTTTTCACTCGCGTACCTCCGACCTTTACGTCGCCCTCGTAGAACTAGGGGTGCTGTATCTGCACATGAGTTTTGTGTTGATGTGGGTAACTCCGCTAGTTCGCTGCGGTGCTTTCTTCTTTCCTAGCACACTGTTCTGTGGAATTCTCTTCCATCTTCGTGTTTTCCTGCTGAATTTAATCTCCCCCCCCCCATTTCAAAGCCTGCGTCTGTGCTCATTTTCGTAATTTGCGCTAGTGGATGAAATCTGGAGGCGTCAAACACCCCATCCCTTGAATAGGGCTCTGCCCGTGAGAGTGGTGGTGACAACTGGTAAAATATATATATATATATATATATAATATATATTAAAAATTTTTTATATATATTATATTATATTTATATAATTATATAATATAATATTATATATATATATATATATATATATATAATTGCTTCAAATAAAAGAAAATGAAATGAAATAAACACAAAGTAATTTGAAAAATAAAGAAAAATATATTTTTTTCATATAAAAAATTCTTAATTTGAACCTCTTAACATCAAAATGATTGATAACTTCTTTCGTTTATAATGTGTAAGCTAATGATGAACACTCGTTATTCTGTGGAATTGAAAAGTATGTTTTAGCTTTTTCAGAGTAGATAAATATTCTTTTTGGAGTTCACGTTTTAAGTGAGATAAATACTATAATTCTTAAATCTAAATATGACTGCACAGATCAAATTTATGTACAAAATTCGTAAAATTATATATATATATATATATATATATATATATATATATATATATATAATATATATATATATAAATATATATATATATATAATATATATATATATAAGTAATTATTATATATATAATAATATATATAATATAATATTATATATATATATATATATATATAGTACTATATAATATATTATATATATATATTATATATATATATATATAATACTTACCTATCATTGTCATCAGCCTACGAAGACCGTCCTTACGCCATGACAGACATTGCGAAACTGAAATATCACAAACTTTGTACATCTGCCTCTTATCAAATGTTTATTCGTCATCCCTATCCCTGGATTGGCTGTAATGCACCAATCAGCTGAGCAGTTTTAGGGTGAGCAGTTTTAGAATATAGTGCGAAAATAGAATGTCTCCTTCGGGCATATATAATTTACATGTAAAGATCACCTTGAATATTCCAATGTTCAATAAACAATGAAGTTATTTTCACAAAATATGCATTCAAATATGACTTA
>JABUQX010084303.1:12500-17500 GCA_015478945.1 Trachelipus rathkii
ATTCGTTGCCCATCAGTCCTTCCACAAATTTCACATGAAAGTGTCTCTGTGTTCAAAAATGTCAGCAAATGCTTTGAACAATCTCGTAGGACTGTCCTACTTTCTCACAAATATCTTGGATAGTTCGACTATGATTTGCTAGGATGACCTCGCGAACTTTTGCAATGGTTTCCGGCGTTGTATATGTTGACTATAGTTCGGAAAACATATCGTCATCGACAGCTGTTCATCCGTCCTTGAAGCGTTTGTACTATAAATAGATTTTGCTTTTGCTCATGACATTATCTTCAAAGGCTTCCTGTAGCATTCGATGGGTTTCTGCAGCAGTTTGTTTTTTTAAGTCTGAAATAAAATTTAATGCAGGTCTCTACTCCTTAATATCTGTTATATCAGATTGAAAAAAAAAAACAACCAAATCCAATGAAACCTACCCTTTCAATATCGCACTAAACAAAAAAAGTGCGTATTTTATAGCTGCTTGGTAGTTGAGCACACTGCTTCACAAACCAAACTGCTCGCCATATCTGCTGAAGAAGGGCATACTACATCCAATTCGCACCAGTTGTTCAAATTATCCGAACTTTTGTTTACCACCATCGCAATATAATATATATATATTATATATATATATATATATATATATATATTATATAATATAATATATATATATTATAATATATATATATTTTTATATATATATTATATATAATATAATATATATATATTATATGTACATAATATATATATATATTATATATATATATATATTATATATATATATATATTATATATATTTATATTCTATATATATATATATATTATTACCTGCATATATATATATATATATATATAGTATCAGCGTGTGCGTGGATTTTTTATAAGCTATT
Source organism: Trachelipus rathkii (assembly GCA_015478945.1). Taxonomy (NCBI): domain Eukaryota; kingdom Metazoa; phylum Arthropoda; class Malacostraca; order Isopoda; family Trachelipodidae; genus Trachelipus; species Trachelipus rathkii. The sequence goes on from JABUQX010084303.1 coordinate 13,388, forward strand.
TGAGCTTGGCTTATAGACAAAAATTCGAGTCTACGCTCAAATATGATAACCAATTAATGTTGACTAATTTATCTAAATATTTGATCATATACAAGATCATTATTTGAGGAAATAAGTTATATTGGAAAAATAATTGAAGTAGGCTGTGTCTCTAGAGGCCTCCAATGGAAGTTTCCGCCACGATAATATATTATAATATATATATAATTTATTTATTACTATATATATATATATATAATATATATACTATATATATATAATATATTTATATAATATTATATTATATGTATATATATACATTATATTATAATATATATTATATATATTATTATATATATATATTATAATTATATATTAGTATAAATATATATATTAATATATATATTATATATATTATATAATATATATATATATATAATATATATTACAACTATATTACATATATATATATATATAATTATTATAATATTATATATAGTATATATATTATATATATATATATATATATATATAAATTATATATATATATATATATATATATATTATGATAGGAGTAAAGTTTTTGTAGACAATTATATGATCAATTCAGTTTTCGAAGGAGGCTTGAAGCAATTTAAGTATTTACATGGGAACAGATCATGTGTGGATAAGTAATAATACAAGACGGAGTTGAATAAAATACTTATTGCAAGTTGTTCTCATCCGTGGATATGGATTAGACGACAATGTCAGCAATCCGGCTGTTCAACTTTTTTTTTTTTTTTTTTTTTTTAGTTCTTTTAGCAAACCCTATAGTATAGTAATGAGACATAGCATTGGAACCAATTCGCTTTTAAGCATGATCTTCCAAAGAGTTCTAGCAAAGTTATGTGAGGCTGGAAGGAGGAAGATGCATATCCCTTTAGAGGCAGGGTTGTCAAAGCTCATTTACCGTGGAATGCCACACTAACTACAAAACAGTCCTCGTGGGCCGCAAATTATATATAGTATATATATTTATATATATATATTATATATATAATATATATATAGTATATATATTATAATAAAATATATATACATAAAATATATAATATATTATATATATATATATATAATAATAATATAAATATATTAATTGATTAATAATTTTGAAAGTTCCAAAATAAATTATCTTGAAAATTTTTAAATTGGCATTAGACATTGGAAAGCTTGATGGGCCGCGTGTTTGACACTCCTGCCTTAGAGTGAAAACTTCCTGGGAGCGAATGAAGATGAAGTTATCTGATAAAATGAGAAGAATTTTAATAATCTATTATTTCAAAATTTTAAAATATATTTTTTTTATTTAAATTTATAAATTCACATTTAAAATTGCTAATTTTTTGAAATGTAAATTTATAACAATTTTTAAAATTAAATTAATTTTTTTTTATTATTTTACTTTATTATTTTTTTTTTTTAGGATAGAGGCAAAAAAAAATTTTCTTTAGATTCAGTAAGAATACATAAAAATCAAGAACACCATAGTTTTTCTTGTTTGTATATTCTGCATAATTAAGGATTAACCTTTATACTGTCGATTGATAAACTAATCGACACAAAAAGCAATTAGGATTTAGAAAAAAAAAGTAATATTCTCTTAATTTTCAATGATAGAAATCCAAAAAATGCAAGTTTTTTATGACTTGGTTAAATTACGAACAGAACAATTACTTATTCTTTTTTTAGTAAAAAAGAACATTAGTTTTAAGAATAAGCTTCCTCTTTTATTTAGAAGCACATATTTCATTTTTATATATAATTTTTTTTTGTTTCGTTTTTCTTTACCAAATTTTATTTTTTTTGATATTTTAAAATAAGGAACGAATTTACATTTTTTTTATAAAGTTTATTGTTATAATTATTATTTTCTCATCTATATATTCCTATGTATTAATATTATTATGTAAGCATAATTATGTATTATATAGTGAGAATAAAGTATTTTTTGATTTTTTAATTATTATTATTATTATTATTATTATTATTATTATTATTATTATTATTATTATTATTATTATTATTATTATTATTATTATTATTATTATTATTTTTTATTTATTATTATTATGATTTTACAATCTTAGATATAGGCCTACTATACATTTATGCTATATATATATATATATAATATATAATATATATAGATATATACTATATAATATATATATATTATATATATATATTATATTATATATATACTATATATATATATATATTATAGTCCATTATAGACCTAATAACCTCGCCCCTAAAATATTTAGTATTGGAAAAGGTTGGTAATGAATTTTATAGCAAAATTAAAATAAAAAATTCGATTTGCTATAAAAGAACTTACTTTTTTTTATTTTTGTGGAGCTTCAAATTGATTTATTTTCCAATTCATTTTATTTAATTTTGTTTAGTTTATATAATATATATTATATATTATATAATCTATATATATATATAATATATATATATATATATACTATATAATATATTATATATATATATATTATATAATATAGTTATATATAATATATAAATATATATATATATATATAAATATATATATATATATATTATATCTATATATATATTATATATATATATATATATATATATATATAATATACATATATATACTATATATATATATATATATTAATATATATATATTATATTATACTTATAGATTATATATTATATATATAGTATATAGACGGTTCAGATTTTTTTTAATCTCACAGTCAGTAGCTAGAGAACGGCAGTCCTACAGTAAAACAAATTATATATTTGGAATCAGCGAAAATTCTAAGGATGGGATTTAACTTTTTTTTTTTTTTTTTGGAAGTATTTCTTTTTTTTTTACCTAAAGGAATACCCTAGGGTAAACCGCAAAGATGGCACGAGAGTCGGGGTTTCCGCCTCCCGGTGGACCGAGCGGGGGGGACTAATCCCACACCTGTCCGGGGATGGTCTCGGAACCCCGCTCATTGGTCTTTGGGGTGTCGCGGGGGTCCCTCCGACCATCCCTCAGGGGTATGAAACGTCCCCCTCTGTCCCCTCCGTCGGCTCGAGCCTCCTAAAAAAATACTTAAAATTTTCCAAAAAAAAAATTATTTCACCAAATATTTTATGGGTTCGAGCCGACGGGGACAGAGGGATGGGGACGTTTCATACCCCGGAGGGGATGGTCGGAGAACCCCGCGATCAACCCAAACGACCAAAAGTAGCGGGGGTTCCGGAGACATCCCCCGAGGGGGGGATTTAGTGCGCGCCGTGTCCACCGGGGGGCGAGAGACCCCGACTCTGCCATCTTTGCGGTTTACCCCTAGGGTATTCCTTTAGTTAAAAAAAAAAAAATTACTTCAAAAAAAGAGAAAAAAAAAGTTAAACATCCATCCCTTAGAATTTCGCTGATTCCAAATATATACATTTGTTTTTACTGTAGGACCTGCCGTTTTCTAGCTACATACTGTGAGCATAAAAAAATCTGACCACATATATATAATATATATCATCTATATTCTATATAATATATATACTATATATATATATATATATATACTATATATATATTATATATATATGTATATTTATATATATTATCATATATATAATTCTATATATAATATATATTATATATATTTAATATATTATTATATATACCTACTATACTATATATATATATATATATATATATATATATTATATATATATATATATATATATATAAATATATATATATACTATAATATATATAATTATATATATACTTATATTATATATAATAAAAATTAAAATAAAATGAATTGGAAATAAATCAATTTGAAGCTCAAAAGAAAATAAAAAAAGCAAGTTCTTTTTATAGCAAATCGATTTTTTAATTTTTAATTTTGCTATAAAAATTATATACTCAACCTTTCCATATACTAAATTTATTTTGAATATGCGAGGTTTACTTAAGGTCTATATTGGACATAATATATATATATATATAATATATTAATATATAATATATATATATAAAATATAATATTATATATATATATATATATTAATTAATATATATATTATTATATATATATATTAATTATATATATATAT
>JABUQX010084304.1:0-2500 GCA_015478945.1 Trachelipus rathkii
CCAGTGGTTGACAATTGGATTTCCCACTGGTAATAAAGATAAACAAAATCACATTAATCAATAGTACTTATTCTACAAATATTTTTCCAGATTATCGAAATTAAGACAATGCTGTTTGAAAAAAATTATAAAGCAAGCAGACTATGATATCAGATGCAATAATAAAACAAGGAACACTAGGTTCCCTCAATGTTGAAAAGAATATGGAGAGAGTTAAAAGTTCATGATTATAACAATGCATCAACAATTAATTAATTGGAGTTAATAAATTTAGATTATGAAACAATTATTGAAACATTAAGTATCATTACACTCGCATTTTTGATCCTTCCACTTCTTTTATAATAAGAGATTAACTACATGCTATATTATATATATATTCACCACGATCTTATATAGGTTTATGAGTATTAATAAATCGTCCGTGAGTAAAGAGTTATATATTTTAGAAATATAACGTTAATTTCATTCTGAGTGAATATTAATATATATATATATATATATATCTACTATAGGTATATATATACCCTAGGGCTATTTACTTTCTTTTTATTCATTTCTTGATCTTCTTTACGCTAATTTTTAACTCACGAATAATGTAGATACAATATGGTGCGATATAATATTATACTCTTACAATATCATAATAGCTTGTTTTCTACTTATTAATATATATTTATTATTATTTACTCAGGAGTTATACTATATATATATATACACGGTATTAATTACTCGTGTTTCATCACTCACTATATTATATTACATATTAAAACACGGCTCTTAAAGTTATTTTTATTTAATCATAATATATATACTATAGCGTAGAGTGACTACTCGTGAAAATTATTATATAATATAATCTTTCATTCCTCTGGTGGAGCGTATATATAGCAGAAAATTAATTAATTTACAAATTATCGTTTCTCGTTAGTGAGAAAATTCCTATTAACGCCCACATAAAATATCATATCAATATAAACATATATCGTGTCTCTATATCAAAGTGACAATAATTACAAGATCTTACACACTACTACAGGTCACAGAAATTACTTTCTTATTTAAAATTATCTAGTAAAAAACTTTATTATACTATATATTTATGATAATTATTATATCGTAAATTCTCATAACATATATACGTATATGAGTCAAAACGTATTCAATAATATTTAATTGGTTGTATTATTATAACTTAAAATACTATTTACTATTAATTATATATATAATATATATCTCTAATTATATATATATACTTTAATCCAACGGTGAGATTTAGAAGTGAGTACCTACTTTCACGACTATTTTAGCAACGAATATATCTACTATATATAGTAATATTACTTATTGTTTAGACGGTATATCCGTGAATCAATATATATGATTTATATATTTAAAGGTACTAGATGAAAGTATACTAAGTATTAGATTATTAGTTATATATATATACTATAATATATTATAATATATATATTCTGATATAAATATGAACTTACTTGAACATGGAAATATAAGTAAAAACAATTATCCATTACTACTCACTAGGTAGTTATATACATCTTCACGTATATGAGAATAACGAATAAAAAATATTGAAATAAAGTAATACGTTTGGTTAACATTACACATATAATTATATTGGATTATTATATATTCGTTATACTACATAAATAATTTATAAATATATATATGATAAGCTATTTTATATATATATATTTCTACGGATTTAGGCGAATTGGCACAAATAACAAATATATATGTATCCAATATATGATATTTTTGCTCTATATATCGATATTTTAAGGCGATATTTTCTTGAGGCGATATATCGATATTTTCGATATTTTTTCTTACAGATCTCGAGAAAGCCATATTCTTTATTCTCTATAAATAATATTTTTTTTTTTAACATAACAGACATTGTGAGGAAAAGAATAAAAATCTACTCTTATTCGATATTACAAATTTGAGACACATTTTTTTTATAATTATAAATTATCGTTTCTGAAGTATTAAAAGTATAATAACCAACTTTTTCCACAACATCTATAATAATTCGTTTCTTCGTCGTCAACCCTTATCCAGAGCGAGTGTAATAATAAAAAACCACGAATAAAAAATTAGGTGAAATTATATTACGATTGTGTACAGTTTTTCGGGACACCAACAACACACCATGACACATACCACATAGTACAAATTGATATTCTGAACTATTTCACGCTATCACTGCCTATTGACAGTCATTAAAACAGTGGATAATGCGACCCTAAATAAAATTTTGCGAATGATAGCAAGAGCAAGTGCAGCACAATGCAATATGTTAAATATTATCAATGAAATATCTTACTGTAAATTCGACGTCAGTCTCGTCAGAACGAACAATATCATTATTAAACAATGTTTGCTCAAATGAAAGGAATAGATTGATTTCCGAGCATATCAATCAGTTGTCTTTTTGGTTCAATTAGATGATAAGTATTGTGCTTTGTAATAATAT
>JABUQX010084304.1:5000-25000 GCA_015478945.1 Trachelipus rathkii
TATTGGTGCAAGAAACTTTCTAAATTCCCCAGAAGGCCCTTCCAATTTATACAAGATTGAGAACAAAAATTATCTTCAACTATTGATGTTTCTTTTTCCACATGATCAATTTTCTATTTGCTGGCATGCGGAATGTTTAAAGCTAAGAATAATAATCATTAAAATGTATCTTTGATTTCTCATGAGGGTGTTAAAATAGACAAATTCCATCACTCTTCAATAATTTTTAAAACTTTTACTATGAGGGCCATAATTTATAAAGATTCTCATGGCTTTGTAACCCACATATATTCTATTCAAAAAAGCCTTCTTATGAATACTATATTCCAGCTAATTGTTTGAGCATTAAAGAATGATTTACGCATATCAAGATAAGGAATCAAACAAATTTATTTTCTTCTATTAAAAATGGAAAATTGGGACCTTACTAGATAAAAACAACATGTATTCGACATAAACCATGCCATTCATCTCACTATCTTAAGTGAAGATGAACTTTTTCTAGCAAATGCAGTTCTTCATATTTGATTCACACGGTTTTGGAAACCAACTTCTTACTTTTGCACTTTACATTCATTTGTAATTGTAAAAAAAACCACTGGTAAAACCTTATTTCATTTCTTTGCAAAAAACTATAAAGTTGAATAAGCTTGGCAAACTTCTTACAATACTCTTCGCCACTGTGAGTTCTTTTAGATTTTTATGATAGAGGCAAAAAATAAAACAAAAAATATCAATTACTTAATTTTTCATGAGCTTAAAAATCAATGAACCTAAATCTTTATCTTCTACCCGGATTCTCTGGCATGAAATATTGCTTTCTCAGGATTTTAATTAGTACAGAATTTTTAGTTATATGAATGTTTTGTTTTTAAACTCTTCAGTTTCAGAAAAATTAAAAATTTGTAAAGATGGTAAACAAACTTATTCTCTTCAGTCCTTTGATAAAGAAATTTTTTCAGAAACACATTCTACTAACAGCAACCCTCATCATCATATTTATAGACTTGTTTACGTTTCATCTTATTATCTATTTCGATAATTTTCTTACCAGGTCGCTTTTTACCAATTTGTAACAAGTTTTAAAATCCATAATGGTTAGAACAATGTACTGATTATATAAACTTAATAATGGCACCCTGAAAGAAAATTAACAGATATAAACCTTATTAATATAAGAGAATTTATATATACACATATATATATATATATATATATATATATATATATATATATATATATATATAATATATATAGTATATATATATATATATATATATTAATAATATATTATTATATATATATATATAGTACCAATATAAAAATATATATTAGATATATATATATATAATATATATATATATATATATTATTATATATATATATATATATAATATATATATTATATTAGTGGATTGCCGATATCCTACTAAAAATATCGATAAATCGTTAGGTCGATTATTTAAAAAATATCATAATCGGCCTTCGATATTATCGCAGAAAAATATCGATATTCGATATATATCGATATTTCGATATATTATAATCCGATTATAATTGATATATATATATATATAATATATATATATAATTCATATAGTATAATATATAATATAATATATTATATATATATATATTTATATATATATATATATTATATATAATATATATATATATATAAGTATAATATATATATATATTAAGCGACGCACATAGTTAAAAAAACAACGATAGCTACACTAATTGAATACATTTTTTGAATCAGGGGCAAATTTCAGTTATGAAAAGTACAAAATAAATTAAAAAACAAATAAAAAAATTAAATAACAAAAGTTTAAAGGGATGTACGATGTTTATTTTATTTTACAACGCAGAATGAATGTTGGTTTAACAGATTATTTGCTTTTCTTAACAATGAGCAGTTGTTAGGTATTTTACAGTATTACGGTTTAATACTACTCTAACTACTAACTAACTATATATATTATATATCTATATATATATATATAATATATATATATATATCTATATATATTATATATTATTATTATTATACAAATTTATTCGACTTCCCGTTCCGTGTGGCCGTTATGTAACTTTGTCCATAATATATAATATATATAATATATATTAATGATAATATATATATAATAATATATATATATATATATAATAATATATAATATATTTTATATATATATATTATATAATATATTATATAGTATATATATATATATATATATATTTATATAATATAAACCAGGGTTGGGGATTTTTGTGATTTTTTGAGAAAAAAAAATCAATTTTTGATTTTTTGGATTTTTTTGGGATTTTTTTGGATTTTTGTGAATCCGTTGACGTCACGTCGAAAAATATAATTTGTATTACAAACTTTTTTTTTTTTAAGTTCGAATTAAGTATTATTTTTAATCCTAGGGGCCCTATATCTGAATTCAAAATCTTAAATAGGGCTTATAGTCTATAACACAATGAAACAGCACACTAAAGAGTGTTATTTGTAATAATGATACATATTTACATCAGAAATAAAAGAACATGTTTGAAACAAGATCTTTTGTTGACATTTTTAGTGTAGAAATTTGAACAAGAGTAGCTTTGCTATGAATTATTTAATTATATATTAATTTATTTTCTATTGGAAAAAATCACTTAAATATCCCAAAAAATTAAAAATAAATATAAAAAGCAAAAAATCAAAAGCAAAAAATCGATGATTTTTTGGGAGCAAAAAATCAAGTGAATAAATCAGTTGAAAAATCAATTGATTTTCCGTAGCTATATATATATAAACTCACTCAGAGAGAGAAAGCTTAATTTATAAATATGAAGCAGACGTATGTACAGAAGAAAAAGTGTAGAAATGGAAAAATGATCTTCACTCTTCAGGTCTTCCAACTTTCAAACTCCAAAGAGGTTGAAGACTGAAGTTGTGCTAGAAAGCATTGATGTTGGATCTTCAGGAACTGGGGGTGTTTTCGAATTTTTGTGAACGAGTGAATAAATTAAATAAGAAAAATCGCGTTTCACTAGAAAACTTAAACAATAATCATAAAAATCACTTTTATTCGTATTAAAAATGAAAAATAGAAATAAATAATTATTAATGAAGCTAGGAATCTTCAAATTGATTTCTTAATTTAAGTACAAAATAAATATTTATTCTAACAACGAAATTAATTTAAATTGGATGGTAGACAACTGATATTGAGGCGGACGATTTGGAGAGTCTGGATCTTAAGAAATCTATTCAATTTTAGTATAATGACATAATTTAAGAAGTTCGAACTGGATGCCAGACGACTTATCCTAAGAAAAGCTGTAGTGATGTACCCCAAATTACTAACCTTTAGTAATAGCTATTAAAAATCGTTTATTTAGTTAATTACATATTTATGTTAGCGAAACAATCGTAATCGCCAGTAGATGATTAGACTAGTCTTTACTCGGTATGTTAATGTAAACCAACTCACAGGAGTCCTGTTCCGGTATTTGATTTCTGGCAATGATTATCTTCGTCCACACTGACACTGACACACTCCACAAGAGCTACACGTAATTCAGGATCAGGCTAGTTCGATGGACTGCAAAGTCTTTAATAGTCTCAGAACAAATAAATAAATTATAAAATATTTTCAGCAAAAAAGGAAAATAAAACTATGATAGCTAATTTTAATTCTTTCCTTTTTATTCAATGTAACTCAAGTTTTAGTTACCCTTTAATTATATATATATATATATATATATATTATGATATTATTATATATATAGTATTATATATATATATATATATATATATTATTCAAGCCCAATACTTATCATCTAATGCAGTGGTCTCCAAAGTGGGTTTTGATCGCGTACCCTAAGACGAAAATAATTATAAGTTGTACCCTATAGAAATATAATATAATTAATATAATATAATATAATATAAATATACATAACAATATGTCATCATAAAATATAATAATATAATAAAAGACACGGCGAACATTGAGAGAACCTCACCACTCATGTTGATAGCACTATAATACTACTCGCAAGTGATCGTGAGCCTACTTCTTTGGAGTACCCCCAAGTATCACTTTGGGTACCCCGGGGTACGCGTATCCCACTTTGGAGACCACTTGAAATCTAATGCACCTAAAAAGACTAACTGTTTGATATGCTCGGAAGTCAATCTATTCCTTTCATTTGAGCAAAGATTGTTTAATAATGAATATTGTTCGTTCTGACGAGACTGGCATGTCGCATTTACAGTAAGATATTTCACTGCCTAACATAAACATATGCAGGGAAGCATTTTACTATCATTCAAATTTTATTGGTCGCAATTATCCACTTGCATAACTGAATAACTATTATGAATACTCAGAAGCAATTTGACTATGTGGGTATGTGCATGTAGATCCCCCCTTTTCCTATTTTTGGTTCCCGAAAAGACCGAAAAATCTAAAACCCAATTTTTTTCGGTTTATTTTATACACGACCATTGGGGGACCGATACGAGAACGAATATGGGGGGAAAAAGAAGAGTTTCATCACTTCAGGGGGTCGGGAGGAGAGGGAAATAAGATTTTATTTTTTTCCGGCCTTAAAAAAAATTTTTTTTGAAAAGAATATCGGCTTCGATTTCAGAAAAAATATCGAAATATCGATTATATCGGCTAAGAAAATATCGCCCTAAATATCGATATATCGAGCCCAAAATATCGATATTTTTACCGATAAATATATCGTTATTTTTTGGCCATCCCTAATATATATATATATATATATATATATATATATATATATATATATATATATATATATATATAGACATACATTATTTTGGTATATATTACAGAGGCGACTCCTGCACTCGTGCTGCTCGTGACACCCTGTAAATTTTTTTAGAAATATCTATTTCGCAAATTTAACGATAATATTTCCCCTCTTATTTTTTTTGCGAAAGTTGGTCAAATAAATGAAATTATTACAGAATAAATATATAAGATTATGCAAAATTGAAAAGAAAAAGGAAAGAATAGCCACTATTTAAATAACGCTTTTAACACATTAAAAATAGGACTAATCCGTGCCCAAAGCAAATGGCGGATATCATATCATAGTGAATTTAGAGTATAAAATTATTTCTAAATACTGTTTATAAATAAAAATGTTTAAATACTATACTAATATAATTATTTTATAAAAAAATATATTTTATAAAACATAAAATAGATAGAAATATTACAAACATCTTTGATTATAAAAGAAAAATAAAAGTACTTTGAAATATTTTCCAAACGTTAAAGTTCGTCATTAGAATCAAAATAGAAAACCGTATAGCTATAATATAAAAAATTTCATTTAATGGGACAGATCAGTGTTTAATTTTTCATAAACATTTACATCATTAAGTAAAGTATCAACCTTAGAGACATAATCAACAAAGTTTAAAATAACAACACCAGCCCCTTTGTCAGCTTTGCGAATAATAATATCTTTATTTCTTTTTAGAGAGGAAATGGCATTGGTAAATCTTCGTGGAAGAAAGGTATTCATTTTATTTAACTTATTCACGAGAAGAGGAAGTAAGTTTTTATGTGAACTAAATGATGACAAAATTTTTGATCCAATCACAAAAAGATTTATATCAGATCATATTAAGGACTTACTTTTGAAATAATTAATATTTTTGGATACTTGATAAAAAAAGGATTAAGAATGTGACGCCACTCTGTCTTTTTGCTTGAATTTATATTTTCATTTTTTATTTTTGTATTTTCAATATTTTTTTATATTTTGTGTTTTAATAATTTGAAAATTTTTAGTTCTGATGAGGGGACCAAGGATATAAGTCCCGAAACGTAAACTTTATCTCGTTTAGTTATTTTTCTTAAGATTTTCCTTTACTTATTTTAAAGTGGTTTTAAAAAAAATATTTTAATATTTACAGAGCTTGAGTGTTGAATTAGAGCTCTTTAACTGAAATTCTAAATATATATATATATATATATATAATATATATATATAGATTTGGAATATATATTATATATATATATATAAATATGTAAAATACGAAAAACTATGATTTATTTGAACTAGGGTTGGGATTAAAAAAAAACCGTTCGTTTTTTTTAAAAAAAAAACACGTTTTTTTAAAAAAAAACTAAAGGCCAAAAATTTTTTGTTTTTTTTTTTTTTTTTTTTTTAATTTACTTTTTTTTTTTTTATATCAAGTCTTTATAGGGTAATTTAGCATTAAAATACGTAAAGTACAATAGTTCAAAGAGGTATGCATATATAAAGGTAGATTTTTATTACTTAGTAAGTTTTAATTTGTGCTCTAGGGCATATAATTATTAATTTCACATGATCTGATTATTATTATTATTATTATTATTATTATTATTATATTATTATTATATTATTATTATTATTATTTATTTTATTATATATATATATATATATATATATATATATATATATATATATATATATATATATATATATATATATATATATATATATATATATATATAGTATATATATTATATATATATATATATAATATATATAATATATATATATATATATATATATAATAATATATATTATATATATATTATATATATAAATTATAATATTAATATATATTATATATATATATATCTTTACACATATTACACTTCTCTCTTTTCTTTTTTTATTTTAGTTCTACCAGCTCCCCCGTTTTTCCGTCAAAGTTCGACGGGTGGGGAGGAAAATGTAGAGTTTCACTTCTACAAAAAGTATAAGGATACAATATTTTTTTTCAGTTGTAGTTTATAAGCTGTCTACAATTTTCTCAGTCTTTTGGTGAATGTTGGTTCTACTATTTACTACAAGTCACATATTTTTAAGTTGCCTTTAAGGTCAGTAGGAGAAATGTTTTTTTTTGAAGTGATCAATATTGATCATTAATAAGTCCTATGTATTTCATCGGATACAATTTACGTAAGTGTTATTTTTGTTGTTTTTAGAATAGATGTCTTGTAAGCGAGCTTTCTTTCCTCAAGATAGTCGGATTTAGATACGTGAGAAATCTACGATCATCTTTATTCCTCAATTGTATTCTCTTGAGGTAAACTGATGCGTAATTCTTTTTTTTGTTCCTGACCTTATGTCATATACTCTTCTTTGCTAAGTAAATTTTTTTACATGTATATATATTTTTTTAAAGGAACAGGGTACAGGACCCTTCTTGTGAACCTTTTTTTGCTTCAGGATCAGAGCATTGGATCCTTGCCTGAACAAGTGCTTTTCTTTTAAATTTTGGCACAGGGCTTTTCTTTTTTTTTGTTATTACACCTTTGGCTTTAGAAACGCTCTCACAACTGTCTTCATCACTTTAGCCACAACCCTTAATCATGCCCAAGGTATTTGAGAGTAATAAATATAATCATTTTGTCTTGTTTAAGTAAAATAAATACAATTATCTTGTCTTGTCTTAATTAAGTATAAATAAATACAAATATCTTGTCGTACTTAAGTAAAAGAAGTAAAGAGATATAAGAAACAATGTCAAAACTTGTAACTTTGTTTTTGAATACAAATATTTATTTTAACTTAAGAAGTTTGTGCTAAACTTTATTAATTAAGTGAATTGACTGTTAGCGCCTTAATTGATACTCTAAAAGTAAACTTCTAAAACAATATTAAAGTGTGAGTGAAATAAGAACAGTGATAAAACTACTCTAAGTCTATTAAAACTTAAAATTAAACTTACTTTATATTTTTGTTACTCGGGTGTTTATTCACAAACTATTAAACATTTGTAAACATTATTTACTTATTCTGAAAGGAATAAATCTTATATGTTGTGATTATAGATCAAATTTTTTTAGGTTTAAGAGTGTTTATGTATATAATTATCTAATTTCTGATAGCGATATCAGTACCTCAAAATTTCCAATATAAATAATTAATTATATTTTGTATAAAATTTACCGATTTCTGATACCGATATCAGTACCTCGAAATTTCCAATACAAACTATTTCAAAAAGGAGTTCGGAGTCAAATTCAATACTCTGTTTTGCTGGCCAAGCAAAACAATTAAAGGGGAGAAGGGAGTTAATATATATATATATATAAATATATATATATATATATATATTGGGGTTCTGATGTGTTGCACATCTATTAATAAAACATGAATGTAATCCTATTTTGAGTATATTTATTACTTGTAATGCCTTGTATAATGAGAAATAATTAATTAAACTTAAAAAACAACACTTCTTTACCTGTCTTTCTTGTCTATTGGCACAATTTTGCAAGGTTAAATCAAAGACATTTCTTTATTAAGGTAATCACTTGGCTTTGCTTTTACTGATTTATGATATCTCTAAACATTTGATTGTGTGCCATTCATGGCTGAAATATATATTTTTTTCATGTTACTGTCTGAATGTTGGAGCTGGAACCTTTTATATTCTTTGAAGAACTGTTTTCTGATTGTCCTTGGTCACCTTAGCTTGATGTTATACCTTGCATGCGAATGAAGCACGACTAAAATTAGAAATAAGAATAGTTTAAGCACTTAAGCCAGACGAAGGTCATTGGAGTGGAAAAGGACGGTGAGTGTTCATGCAACAAAGTTTTTTTTTCGCCTTTATTTTGTGGGGCATCATCTTAGTAAGTAATCTTTATACGATCTCGTGTTATTGAAACTGATTTTCTTCCATTGTTAGAACTTTTGTAAGTCACTACCGTAAAACAATTACACTTGCTTTTACTCCCTTGAAATCTGCATTCACTTTCACATTCCCGACAATTCTACAACACAAAATTGGTAGCAGAGCGTAGTTGCTTGACTACCTTGCTACCTTTTCCTTACTTTTTCTTTGACTTTCTCGGTTTTCTATCTTTTTCGAAGTATTATCCGGTTCTAGCTCCGTGTGTTGTTGCGTAAAATTTCTGATTCCTTCATCGTCAGTTCATCCTTTCATTATTGTGTGTCTCCTTTACTGTCTAGTATACATTACAGTTCTCTTACATTCTCACACACATAACACAAAAATAGTACATCATGGCGGAAAATGTGGTTGTGAGTGAGAGTGGGGAGGTTGGTGAATTGGGAGAGATTGGTGTGGTGGGATTGAATTTGAATGGGGGGGGAATTCGGATGAAATAAAGCAGATATTAGCGGCAGAACCAGAACAAAGGAACTTACAACAGAGTTCGGTAAAACCGAAACTTAACACCACCCTTGCAACAACTAATTCTTCGGTTATACCGTCTACAAGAAACAACCCTTTAGATCAAATTGCTACAAGTAACAACCCTTTAGGTGGTGAAATCACCAGACAACAACTAACTCAACAAATGGCTGAAGGACAAAGATTGATGGAAAGAATGGCGAAATTGCCACCTCCACAATGGGATTTTCCAAAAATGTCAACATCTCAACAGGGCTCACAGGAGAGTCAATCTGTCCCCTTTACATCAAATGAGAATGAGGCATCCTCATTGGTAAATCAGGTAAATCAAACACAATTTGATGTAACAGATGGAGATTGGTTAAAAGCAATTTATTTGCAAAACCAACAAATGATAATGGCTCTTTCTAAAGTAGTCTTGTTACTGGAGGGATTTATACCCCATCAATCAACTAAAATGATTCCTATAGGAAAATACTCATTAGGGAATGGGGAACCTTTTCCCCAGTTCTTACAACGTTTTGAAGAATATGCGAGAATAACATATCCACGATCCACATCCGAAGGTTGGAGGACACATCTGGGTTCATACCTGGAGGGGGATATGAAAGATGTATACGAGTTATTAATGAAGAACAATGCAGGGTATACTGTTATAAAAACGCAACTTGTTGAATGGTTTACTGACTATTTACGGAAAAAGGTTAAAACCCATCTTAATAACTTTAATGAAGCGAAAATTCTTTCCCATGAAACGATACCCTTGTATGCTCTTAGGTTGCAGGGTTTAGCCGAGATGGGATTCCCGGGTTCAGATGTGAAAAATATGAAAATGGTGCGTGAAAAATTAATAAATAGTACGCCGTTGCAAGTACAACAACTTATACAAGCATCCATTACTGTATGTGAAATTGCTTTGGCAGGAGTTCCCATGAGTTGGGAAGCATTAGTCAAAATAATCTCGCAACATTATAATAGTTACAAAACCAACGGACATATGCCAGCATCGGCGATTCCCCAAGTACCATCCCAAGAGATTATTCCAGAACCATATTCACCTGAGGTGATTGATATTTCGAATGTGCAAACACATCCAAATTCATTACCACCCTTACCTATACAAACACAAGAATATTACAATCCACAACAAAATAACGTACCCCGGGGATATCTAACCTATCCGGGCTATGAACCGCCTATGCAACAAGTAACTCAACAACAATATGTTGTACCAACATTTGCACAGGTGGTTGCCAAACCACCAATGCCTCCATCGAATATGAATAATAATCCTAGAGGTAGTGTCCCTCCAAATTCACCTCGCCAAAATAGGACTTTCTATCCATCTAATAAAGGTCAAAATTCCCCTAAGAAAGGGCGTATATCACCACAACAAAATAATCGTCAACACTAATTATATCCCAGTTATCCTCTTCTTCTACCCCTCTATCCCCTAACAACACCACTTCTTTCGTCAACAACACAACAACCATGGTGGGCTGGAAATAACATTTCTTGTAAGTATTGTAAGACACCAGGACACCATGTTAAAGATTGTCCATCGAGGCCTTATTGCCAATTTTGCGGTAAGAGGGGGCATGTCTATGAAGAATGCTATGCTGAAAAGAATCAATGCATACGATGTAAAGAACATGGACATATAGTGCAAGACTGCCCACTAATGACAGAAAAACAAGTTAAATGTGACTCTACTTTGCGATGTCCGTATTGTCAGGGAAGTCACTTGGGCATGAATTGTCCACAAAGATCCCTTAAAAGTTCAAAAAACTAATTCACTCTGTGGGAGATGACCCACCCACAGAGCGAGGAGAACAACCTAAACAGCAGCGTCATAAAAAGCGTCGAAAGACAAACACCGGGTCACATTTGCCACCACCTCAACCATCTATGTTTGACGAAATTGAAAATTTAACAGTAGAACCTATAGAGGAATTATTACAGGTTGAGGTCGCTGAATGTCCAATGGATATATTCGATCTTTGTAAACCTTCTCCGGAGATTGAAATTGAGGAGATCGATTCTCAAGTAATAGAAAATTTAGTAATCAATCATGGTTCGATTCCCCTTAAGGGATCGGTCGATCCTGACAATCATTCACTTACAAACTTACTCCAACAGGAGTCTACATTAACTACGCCTATATTGACAGGCCCATGTCTTCATCTAAAAAACTTATCAACATCTTCACCTGCTACTTTAGTTATAGGGGTCATAATTGAAGACTCCCAACAAACACAATTAATAGATGCTCTTGTAGATACAGGGGCCTCCGTTAGTATTATAACACATAGAACTTATAAACTTCTAGATCCTAATAAATATCCTATACAGCCTACTGAATATGTTAGTATTCGTGGAATCGGTGATGTCATTTTCGGGGTTATGGGGGCTGTTACATTATCATTACACCTTTCTAATAATTATGTAACACAATCTAGGGACTTTGTGATAGTTCCGGATGAGGTAGTATGTTACGGAGTGGTAATTGGATATGATCTTTTACAATCAGAAAATATTTTGCCAGACTTGGCCAATAAAGAACTAATAACAAGACATGATAATGTCTTGACCATTATTGCAAAGACATAAGAACCACTGAAGGTCAAGAACATGCTGCTAAACTAGACAAAGATGTACTAATTCCTCCTAATAAAGGAGTTAAAGTAGCTATAAAACCAGAAGAGGTTTTAAGAAATCGAGATTTGTCTAGCGAAACATTACTATTATTTACTCCGAATGATAAAAATCACTTTGTGATGGACCATGCGGTCATATCTTGTACATTTGACACTCCAGTAGTGCTGCCTTGTTATAATCTTTCTAATAATATAATTAAGCTGAAATCAGGTTACCCATTAGGGTCATTTTCAGTACTTTCTATCTATCCTATAAAATCAGTGCCCGTAAACATGGTCGAAATTACCCAAAAACCTCAAAGCACATACCAGGAATGGACATCTGTTAATCTCGAGGAGGCTTTTCAGCTTGATTCAACGGATCTGACTCGGGAGCAAAAAGATCAATTAATTCAACTCTTACTTCAATATCCCACTGCTTTAAGTCTCGGAGATACAGATGTAGGGTGCACCTCAGTTCTGAAACACTCAATTCGAAACTTATGATCGATACTCCTATATGTGAAACTGTTCGAAGACTTCCAAGGTCCTATTTTATATGAAGTGGAGGAATGTGTGCAGAAAACTGAAGCTTGAAGGCATCATCAAGGGCAGACGTTCTTCTCCTTGTCAGCATCCGGTCAGTCTCATCAGAAACTGATGGGGCTTTATGCGGCTATGTATATAAGATTATATCGAAACTAAACTCTGTCAAAGGGAGATTCCTTTCCATTCCTAATCTGACAGATACCCTTTTTAGCCTTCAAGGCAAGCAATACTTCACAACTATCGATCTTATAAAGGGGTACTATCAGGTTGAAATGGCGGAGGACAGCATCGAGAAGACTGCTTTCTCAACCCCATTATCCCATTGGGAATTTCTTAGAATGCCTTTTGGCGTAAAAAATGGACCCGCCACGTTCCAGAGAGCCATGCACTTAATATTAAGTCATCTTTCACCGGAAGAAGTCAGGGTTTTATCTGTGACGGATGGTGCTTATCATTCTACTAAAACCGTTGCGGAACATTTGGCGTATTAGAAAAAGGGGTTCTTATAACAGGCATTCACAGACAGGAACGGTTTTCACAACTATAGCCAAAGACCTTCAAGAAACGTATTTATTAACACAGAAGGGTAAAGCTTTCTTGGGACATGTTATTAGTCAAGTAAAGGGGTGATGTCCTGTATAGATAAAGAATTTAAGGAATTAAGAAATTTCAAAGCAACCAACACACGTTAGAAAGAGTTCGAAGTCCGGTTTATGGGACAGTGCTATATTTTAATTTGCGCCGGCATAATACTGAAACTGTTACAGTGGATTGACAAAACCAGCACAATGATTATGAACCTATTAAACGATGTAAATCAAAACTTTTATCCCTTGGACCGGACGAATGTACAACAAGGCTTGACAAATTAAAACAACTTTAACCAAAACCACCCTTATTTAACTTATCACGGTAATGTAACAGAAAGAGCACACCCTTATTAACTTTTCATTACAGATGAGATCGGGAAATCAGGTGCCAGCAGAACTGTTTAGAGTCAGGTTCAGGATTAAATGACGAACAAACCTATGCATCACTCTGACGTATTTTTCAAAGGCTCAAAGGGGGTTAGCATACTGAGGGAGGTTGCTTGCCATTGTCGATGCGGCCCGTCAGGTCATTAAATACCGTTCTTATACTACAGATATTAAGCTCAGAATATACTACAGATTACAATGTGACCACCACGCTATATCCTATTTCTTCGCACAACACTATCGCCACTTGTAAAAACCACCGAGTTGGCCTCGAAACTCTAGGAATTAACGACCTCGATTATGAGCTTCACTATTTACCGGTAAACAAAATATCGTAGCAGATTTTTCTTGTCTCGTAATCTTATGAATTAAAATCGGAAATAATCGATAGAGCTCTATCCAGAAATTCCAGCAGAACGGACTTTTCGAACATTCTTATGCTGGAGGAGGGGATCCTTTTAATGTTTTTCACAGTATTTATACATATACGATAAGCTCAACAATATAGCACTACGTGAAACATGAAAGACGATTAATAGATCCTCGAATAGACTACTCTTTGCCAACTGGCAGGTGAAAAACAAACCTTCAACCAATTAAATTGTCCAAAATATCAGGCAACTTCCATTCCACATAGTATTCAGCCTTTGCAGACGATGTACAAAGTAAAAGCTGTTGGTGTAAGTTCTAAGAACACCTGCTTCAATTTGGATATAACTCTGAACGTTCAGAAAAGGAAAAACCTGTTACTCTGTTTTGGGGAGAGGAGTGATAACGTGAATCTTTTTAAAAGCTATGAATTCAGAGGAGTTTTAACATTCAGTTTACTACAGCATATAATCGCATATCCACAATTACACACCTCATTCTCAGAGTCGCTCGCAGTAATTCATTATATAAGATTTATGAGACCGAGATATGTTGATATGAAGAGGATTTATCGAATTAAACCTTCATGTCTTTATGAATTAAGAACTCTGGTGGGGAGGAGATGACATCTGGACAAGTTGCACTACGACAACTATAACTGTTAAACATAATTTTTCTTTGTGTTGAATTCCAACAGGAGTCAGTGGAAAAATCATTATGTCTCGGATAACTGAATGTTAAAAAGTTGAGATGGCTCTCTCTGAGAAGGTTAAATGAGACTTTGCAAAAGGACGGAACTTCAGAAGACCTAACAGAGGTTTAATTTCAGCCGTTCAAGCGAAAATTTTTGTTGGTCAGGATGACCACATAATCCAGCAGTAATTCGCAATAATCACTCATCATTACGGTTTCGGTTCCAGTTTTTTGCCGTACGCGTAGATAAATCAAATCATTTGACACTTTGTTCATAAGGCTAGAATAAATTGTATGCTCTATAGAAAATATACATTATGGGCTATCCCTCGTCACCAAGTTTGAGAATGATTTGTCGGATGTCCCTAACCTGTCACAGCTTGGTCAATTGGGCTAACAATTTCTAACGTCATTTGGCGCACCTAAAAATAAAGAATTAATACTTATATCCACTTGAACTTCAGCAGTGATCTTACCTTGCCTAAATCCAACAAGGAAATAACTAGCGTTGGTTTTTTCATAGACATTTTTAGTAAATGGGTGCTTGCTGGTGGCAATAAAAACTACGAGCATCCTGCTTAACCCGTTGGCAACGTTTTTTAGAAAATATGCATACATCTATACAGTGATTCCATAAGACTTGTGATAATGCTAGGAGAGTTTAGGGACTTTTTTGAAAATTTGAGCCTTTCCTTAGGTATTTATCATATTACACACTCTTAATACCCTTCACGATGGTATCGGTGGAAAGATGAACAGACTTTAATTACGTAGTTTAGAGTTTCGTCTCACTGATGCCGGTCAGTGGATATCATCTTACAACAAGTATTTTATAATATAATCTCTGAAACAGCGAACGGGAAATAACACTAACCGAATTATTGTTTAGAGAGCTGCATGGAGCCATGCCCTAGACTGCGCATGACAAAGTTTACCCAGTATTGGGATGAAGGAGCATGGAATAAGTCCAGTCTTACTCACATCGGCCATTGGTGCTCTTAAGGTCATTGCAGGAAGACTCACTGAACAGTCTTAAAGAAAGGTTACAAGGACGTTGACAATAATTAAAGTATACTCGAATGACGTACTTATATTGTCGGAGGCTGCCAGACCGGACGCACAATATAGAGTTCATCCGACAATAAACTGGTGGAGGAATTCACCTCCAAATATTAAAAAAACGAACGGCCAAATTTTCATCGAATTGTTAAAAGACGTTAGTCCAGTGAAAGAACGTTTGGAGGATAGATTGAGGAAGAGCGGAGTGAAACACACTGTGCTGAGCTTTGATAATTTTTGAAACGGATTCAGAACGATGAGGAAGGAGGTTTCTCTGGGATTTCGGATGTTCCAGCCCTCGCGGATTTCTCTACACAATGTATATATCACTGAATAAAGTATAACTGTGGGTGAATTCTAAATAAATGCCCCGATCCTGGATGCACAGATGATGTTGCGATTCAAATCTCCATAGATAATGGAGTGATTTGAATAGAGAATTGACAGTTGAGCTGATTATCTCATCATATCATTTGGGGAATTTGTTTTTAACACCGGAACAGATGTCGGTGATACCACTTTTAATCAATAACTCACCTAGATTGCATATTTCTCCTGATACAATGGAAACTCCGACTTACATTTCTTATACTCCTATTAATATAACTCAAGATAGAGAACAGTTGGCAGTGCCTCAAAGACAGGTTAGAAGGTTGTCCATGGAGGATTTATCGTCTAGAGCCAGTTTTACGGGCTCTCCACAAGCACAGAGTCTTTACGACGACATTGCTCCTTTGGAATCTTTAGGAAAAACATCCACACCTACAATAGATATACCTAAACTGGAACTTTCCACACTATCAGATACTACATCTACTCAATTAGAGATCCCAGAGATCCCACCGGGACACACTGCATCAATAATTAAAGAATTTCTAGAATTGGACAAGTCTCCAATTAAAACACCACCCTCTATTCAAACTACTTTTGGAAAAAGAAAAACAGTGTGCGATGGGCACCAACCTTATCTACAAGGGTTTGCGAGGAGGAAAGACTAGATGAATCAGGGTTCACAGGGTCTATAGCCTCTCGTACACGCCAAAGATCTTCTCTAGAAGAAAATACACAACCCTGGGTACAACCCCGTGTCTTGGAGAGAAGACGAAGAAGGCATACCGTGACGGAAGAACACTTGGAAGAAGAAGGTCCTGAAGAAGAGGCATAGATTAAATACTAAAAATCTGTATATCATGTAAGTGTTTTTGTGTTTAAATTGGGTTTTGTAATAATTGTACTTTTGTTTAATAAATAAATTTTTTTGTTGTTTTATTTTTTTTATAAAGTAAAATATGAATAAAAATCATTCTTGTTTGATGGAGAAATTTTAACCTGAAAAAACTGAAATTAACCGAAGAATATGATGATCATCTTTTCATTTCATCGTGATGTTCTATATGATGATCATCTTTTCATTTCATCGTGATGTTCTGGTGGGATGGATCATCTGGAAGAGGAAATTGAAGATGAAGAATGAAGTGTTTTCAAGTTTTCAATTCCTTATTAAGTATTTTCAATTCTTTATTAAGTATTTTCAATTCTTTATTGGGTATTTTCAATTCTTTATTAAGTGTTTTGTTTTCATCGTTTCAATTCAGCGAGTGATGTCTGGTAGGATGGATCGTGACCCTGGTGATCATCTTTTCAATTCGTTGTGTGATGTTCTGGGAGGATGGACCATCTCTTGTAGACTACTACACGACTGGATAAAGAAAGAACAAAGGGAAAGCGATATGGGCATAACATCAATTGAATCTACAAATATATTACTAAAAAAATTTTTTTTGTCAATAAATGCTCAAAGATTTTTTTTGTTTTTTTTAAATAAAATGAATGTAATCTATACTACCCTTATTAAACCTGCTAACTTAAAAGGGGGGGGGATTCTAAAGAGGCATTTTTTTGTCACTTAATCATTTATAAATCTTATAGTATGTTATTATGAGAATCTAATTTTGAATATTATACATTTCAGATACTCTTTGTTGGACACTCTATGATTTCATACCTGGAGTCGGGGTATGAACAAAGATATTCTAACCCAAAGAAACACACATTCCAATTTAAAAGGGCAATGTATTACAAGTTCGAGGACATTCCTAGATGTGTAAATACTCATATAACACCAGATACGACTCATCTTGTGGTGTTTTCTGTTTTCCGTATGGCATATCGCCAGATGATTTATCTGCCAGTCAAATCTAAAGGTAGATACAAGGAATACAAAATAACCCTTCCAGATGTAACATTCCGAGCTGAGGAGGTTGTCCCTATTATGGAAGGCATCTATCAAATGGCTTACAGAGTTAATCCTAAGATGAAAGTTTTTCTTGTCTTGCCTGCTTTACCTGACCTTCCCTATTATAATTTTCATAGGTATATTGCACACGCACCGGAGGAAGTTCAGGATTGGTATAATAGCTTCAAACATTCTGATCCTAAGGTGTTGAATAGGGATACTATCCTTGTTCATAATGAATTACTTAGACTCCATACTTCCGCTTTGCAATGGAAGGGTAAACGTACTTTGTCGATGACCGATGCTTTAAGACTGGTTCGTCGAGATCTATATAGTCAATATCAGCTTTTAGTAAATCCCAAGAATGAAGTATATTCATTGGGGGCTGATGGCTACAATAAAGATGGGATACACCCGAATAAAGAATTTGTTAAAGCATTTTGGGAAATGTTAAAAGATTTTGACACATTGGATATGAACACTAAACTACCACCAGACGCACCTTTTCAAATGACAGTGGCTTCACAATTTCGTCTTCGTCAGGGTCTTGTAAAAGATGACGACACAACCCTTAACACCACAACGTCCCTTGCAGGTCCAAGTTCAGCCGGAACGTCGTCAAATGAACGGACATACTTGCGACCTGTGAGGTCATCTGAGGCAAGGCATAGGCCGGAGGTTCATTCGAGTTTTTCTTGCTCGGATCAGAACCAAACCGCTCCCAAGAACCTCCGACCGTCCTTTGAGCAGTCACGTGCGATCCAAGGAGAAACACCTGAAGTGTCTCCCTTTGATCCAATTCCTTCTGAATATTCATTTAAACGTCCAACTCCGTCGTCCTTTTATACTCCAGAGAGTAAGGTGACACCACGAATATCACTAGCCAAATCCTTACAACGCATGACGTTTCAGGAAGCAGACCTGATACAGGGTTCTTATAATCGATTTGTCACTTATGCTTTGGGGGTACTGCATACAAAAAATGACCATATAGATGGAAAAGAATTTAGGCATATACTTGAGAATCTCACTCAGGGATATGAGCAGAATGGGCCTTAAAAAAAATAATTTTTTACACATATTACACTTTTTTTGTTTTTCTTTCTTCCTCCTCTATTGTTTTACCAGTTCTCCCCCGTTTTTCCGTCAAAGTTCGACGGGTGGGGAGGAAAATGTAGAGTTTCACTTCTACAAAAAGTATAAGGATACAATATTTTTTTTCAGTTGTAGTTTATAAGCTGTCTACAATTTTCTCAGTCTTTTGGTGAATGTTGGTTCTACTATTTACTACAAGTCACATATTTTTAAGTTGCCTTTAAGGTCAGTAGGAGAAATGTTTTTTTTGAAGTGATCAATATTGATCATTAATAAGTCCTATGTATTTCATCGGATACAATTTACGTAAGTGTTATTTTTGTTGTTTTTAGAATAGATGTCTTGTAAGCGAGCTTTCTTTCCTCAAGATAGTCGGATTTAGATACGTGAGAAATCTACGATCATCTTTATTCCTCAATTGTATTCTCTTGAGGTAAACTGATGCGTAATTCTTTTTTTTGTGTTCCTGACCTTATGTCATACACTCTTCTTTGCTAAGTAATTTTTTTACATGTATATATATTTTTTTTAAAGGAACAGGGTACAGGACCCTTCTTGTGAACCCTTTTTGCTTCAGGATCAGAGCATTGGATCCTTGCCTGAACAAGTGCTTTTCTTTTAAATTTTGGCACAGGGCTTTTCTCTTTTTTTTTTGTTATTACACCTTTGGCTTTAGAAACGCTCTCACAACTGTCTTCATCACTTTAGCCACAACCCTTAATCATGCCCAAGGTATTTGAGAGTAATAAATATAATCATTTTGTCTTGTTTAAGTAAAATAAATACAATTATCTTGTCTTGTCTTAATTAAGTATAAATAAATACAAATATCTTGTCGTACTTAAGTAAAAGAAGTAAAGAGATATAAGAAACAATGTCAAAACTTGTAACTTTGTTTTTGAATACAAATATTTATTTTAACTTGAGAAGTTTGTGCTAAACTTTATTAATTAAGTGAATTGACTGTTAGCGCCTTAATTGATACTCTAAAAGTAAACTTCTAAAAACAATATTAAAGTGTGAGTGAAATAAGAACAGTGATAAAACTACTCTAAGTCTATTAAAACTTAAAATTAAACTTACTTTATATTTTTTTACTCGGGTGTTGATTCATAAACTATTAAACATTTGTAAACATTATTTACTTATTCTGAGAGGAATAAATCTTATATGTTGTG
>JABUQX010084304.1:30000-37019 GCA_015478945.1 Trachelipus rathkii
TCGAGCGAGCCCCTATATTGGCCATGATATATATATATATTATATATATATATATTATATATATATAATATATATATTATAGTATATAACAATATTATAAATAGTATATTATATATATAATATATGATTATATAATAGTGATGTTAACTTGCCATGCAAAAACAACCTATACTAGTTAGTTTGCGCAATCTTTTCGTCATTAGAATTAAACAAATTGTACCTATTTTTCTTCGTCAATTAACAAGATTTGCCATGAACTAATTATTTAAAAAACACACCTCGCGTAAGCTGCTTTGTCACTGTAAAATGCAATGAAAAATGGCGCCCCCCCTTTTCTTAGGACAAAGAAGACTTGTTACAAGGCATATCTCATTTAATATGTATTAAAGATGACATAATTACTATTTAAAGTCACTAAATAAATAATAAAATCTTTAAATTAATATATATGACCGCGTAATACTATATATATAATAATATATATAATATTATTTTATAACACAAATATATTATACTGTATATATACTATATATATTATAATATAAATATATATTAAAATTATATATATATATATTAGATAATGTGATTGTACT
The DNA here is from genome assembly GCA_015478945.1 of Trachelipus rathkii. NCBI lineage: Eukaryota > Metazoa > Arthropoda > Malacostraca > Isopoda > Trachelipodidae > Trachelipus > Trachelipus rathkii. The sequence goes on from JABUQX010084304.1 coordinate 30,594, forward strand.
TGCCCTAGTTAGTTTAGTTTGAATCTTTCGTCATTAGAATATAAAAAAATTGTACCTATTTTCCCTTAAAATTTATGCTATAGCACAGGGTTCACACTAAAATGTTGAAAATTTGGATTTCCTGAGTATGTGACGTTTCCTGACCTGATTTCCTGACCATAATCTGTGGCAAATTTTTTCCCTGACACAGCGTTGGTTCGTTATTTTGGTGTAATAAAAATATCCATCTTCATCTTCTCTCCGTGTATTGTTGGTTTATGCTAAATTTATAAATAGCAGCCTATTTACTCAGTTTATACTCTAAATTATTAGTAAAATTTCTTTAGAAACTTTTTATCATGCGTTAGGATTAAATTTAAAAAAATATTGTTTTTTTTTTTTTTTTTTTTTTTTTTTTTTTTTTTTTATTAATCAGCCTATACCTTACCACGATCATCTTCAAATCACTCCCTTTTTTATTTTTTCCAAGAAGGAAAAACAGTTTTATTTAGACAAAAAGAAAATAAATTAAACAGGCTTATACATTAATAGCCTTAGGTGATGTGGGAAGTGGTCCACTGTAATGGAGGAAGGAAACGTTCTAATATGGGTGAAATTACTTAGATTTAAATAGATGAAAACTAATTTTTCTTCTAAACCCAACACCACATAAGCATTGAATTAAGAAATTTTTTTTATGATTTTGATTAGCGTCTGGGCTCGTGGCTGTGTAAAGCTCTCAGTTTTTACAACAAAGAAAAGACATCTTTCTCTGCTGCTCAAGTTTATTGATCTGTATGTATAATTAATTTTTTTTTCGTTTTTTTTTCCGAATAAGATAACACCTCTGTGGAATTCTCTTCCTTTTTCTGTTTCCTGGTTTGAACTCTTATGAGAATGTTCTTCATATCTCCTATGGGCACCTCTTACATTTGTCAACATCTTTTGATTGCAAGAAATTCATGAATATCTTTCATGAGATTTACTAGCATTGTACAATGTGTATGAGTCAGGTCACTGTTCTTGTGAGAAATCGAGATCTACTGTTTCTTTTCAGATTCTCCACTCAGACTGGATTAATTAAAGAATCTTTCCACGGAATTCCTTCCACTGCTGTTCCTTGGCATTTTCATTGCGAAAATATAAGTCCTATTTCTTTAATATATTTGGCCAGACACATAATTCCGCATAACATTGATCTCAGGGCTATATGAAGAAATAAAACTCATCAAGTGCTCATTAGAAGGAGCATAGTCCACCAGTGCAAAACAGTATTTGTTTGAACAGTTTATTCAAGGGTAGAATGAGCTTCACTGCAAAGTAGAAGGTATGGTGCTTTTTCTTTCTCAGCAAAGAATATGTGATCTCTGGATTTTTATGGGTGTACATGCCTCTCTGAGCAATAAATCAAATCTCTTCCGTTCTGCCTTGTTCTGGCTGAGAAAAAACTATATCGCTTAGGATCCAATGATGAGAGGCCCACCAGGCCATTGGACAGCTTGTACTTCAGAGGACAGTCTTTCTAAATATCATCTTTTTCTGTTCATTTTTGATTTGCAGCAGTCTGGCCAATTCCAAGTTTGTCAAGGTAAGTCTAATGCAAAAAGAAGCCTTAGTTGTTGGTTGTTAGCAGGCTTTTAATCGGAACTAAGAAATCTTCTTTCCATTGAATATTAGTACGGAAGATCATTATAAATGATGTGAACAGCAAATGGAACGAAGGTTCAGTGTTGACGGAACGGATGAATGTGGCAGTGACGAGGGCAGTAGCTAGTGTGAAGGTGAGATATCATCAGAAGCGCGATGGACGTGACAACATGACCGTGAGGGGGTCCACCAGTGGTCGTTTAAGTTAAGCCTTTTTTTTTATTGCTTGAATCTTATAAAGTAATATGAAATACATACCTTCAACTGCACAAAAATCAAAAATCAATTCGTCACAAACCTAATAAAAAAAAAATAAACAAACTCACTCAAAAGTAAATAAATCTAAGACAAGAAAAGAGATATAACAGAGTTAAGCTCATAGAAGTTCATACAAGATCTAATAACATCCATGATACCAATCACCTCAATCGGCAACGGAACTTGGGCCCGGCTGTCTGACGAACCGAATAGGCAAATACTAGTAGGTAATCGTGGACTAAAAATAGAAAGAAACAGGATAAAGGTAAGATTTAATGGAATGTCATCCTCGCCCATCCTTTTCATTCACTTTCAAATACATCTCTCATTACACAATTATAGAGTAAGGAAAAATATTATATGAAAAATATGTAACTTGGTCAGTGTGGATCATTCTTTGTCTTATTCATCTGTTTGGAAAATGTTTAAAATTGTTCCCGAGCTGGGGAAAGGCGCATAAGGTAGGGGGAAATTAGACTACGTTCAGTGAACCTTTGGAATTCGCTAGACTTTCAGCATAGGTTTTTAACGATTTTCCCTCCCTGACACTTTACCCTCTGACCATCTTTTTTTTTCCCTTCTGACTTTCCCCTGACTTTTCCCCCTGGACCTTTCAGAAAGTTGAACCCCTGCTATCTATTATTACGCTGCTTTGTCTTTGTCAAAATGGCACATGGAAAAGTTAGGAAGACTGTAAATGCATTCTCATTTTAATATATAGTTATGACTATAATCTATTTAAAAGTCACTAAATAAATAAATAAAATCTTTAAATTTAAGGTTATGCACAAAGCAGGGTCTAACTATTCTTTAAGGTGAAAATCCGAGAATATGTAAAGAGCTGCTTGGGTTTTTTTAATAGTGAAGCCGGCGAGGAAGACCTTTTGAAATATCGAGTTAAAAAAAAAAAATATTGATAATCTTCAAAATATTGATATGAAACTCAGCGAAAGATTTGAAATAAAGCTATTAATTATATACGTATATATATATATATATTATATATATAGATATATATATAATATATATATATATATAAATATATATATATAAATATATAATAATACTATATATAATATATTATATATATATAGACTATATATATATATAATTATATATATATCACTTATATAATATATATACTATATATATATACTAATGCTTTTGTAAGTTATAAGAAAAATCAGTAAAGTTATCAAGTTTTTTAACTAAAGTTATATGCGTAACCCACCCTGGAAATACCGCGAACAGGACCAGACCGAGATACGATTATTGTAGTAATATACTTAACAAAATATCATAACCTAAACAGAATTTAAAATAAAAAAAAAATCTTAATATCTAATTAAATTTATATAGAGATTTAGTAAACTTTTTTAAATTTAAAAAGAAGCCCTTTTACTTAGGGACAAAATCCGCTAATCTACAACTATTACGCAGATTAAAGATGCAGTTGAACTTTCGGCTCTATAGATTGCAAATACACATTTCGAAAAGAATAAAAAGAGAGTAAAAAAAAAAAAAGAAAAAAAAAAAATAAAAAAAAAACAAAAAGAAAAGGGGGGGGGGGGGGGGGGGGGGGGGGGGGGGGGGGGTTTCCATTTAATAGTGCAGTTGTTCTAATTGGTATAGTAAACATACATTGCCTATCCCTACTCTGTACAACTATTATAGATTCAGTGGAGCAGAGCTCATAGAGACAGTGACTATTGCTATAACTCCATCCCCTCCCACCTCCTCGACATTCTTTGGAGCAGATTGAGTAAAATCAGGAAAATCCCTGAACACTTCAGCAATCGATCACCGTTCTCGGCTATTAAGGCACTGAAAGGGTGTTTGCCTAGCTGCCATCGCTCACACCATGATGTCTCCTCCATCAGCACCTCATCCGAGAAGACTGCGTTCGTCGCCATCCGTTAATGGTGGAAGGCCTAGGCTATGAAGTTCAGGGTATCAAAGGTAGGTTAAACAAAGACTAAAAGAATAAAAATAAGACAATAAAGTAATTAATGTTTCCATCCGAACTGTAACCGACTTGAAAAAATTTTATCGAGAAAAGCTTCAACTAAAGCGAAAAACAAAGGTAGAAGACTAGTCTTATCTTTATCATAAAACAAAAACCATAAACACGTACTGGCAAAGTAAGCAAAAACTTATCAACTAGGACTTCAATCACCTAAGCTATTGTGTCCACAAAAAAAAAACAGTAATATTGATTCCTTATCGAAACTCTATATTGCATCCTGTTTCAATAAAGCAACCAAGATTTCAAGTAACACGTAGTAACAATGACATGGGCTAACAATTTTATAATTCTTCCAATTCAAAATATTTCAATAAATTATACCATAGTATATATAAATATATATATTATATTATATATAATAGTATCAATATTATATATTATATACTATATATAATTACTATATATATATATATATCTAATATATATATATATATATATATATATATATATAGTATATAAATAATTATATATATTACATATATACATATATTATATATATAATTATATTATATTAAATATATATATATATATATACTATATAATATAGTTATATGTATATATATATATAATATATAATATCTTATATATACTATATTATATATACTACGTGTTAGATACTTCTTTTTATTTGACATATCCTCTGTTCTTGATGAAAATACTTGAGTATCATAATAAAAAATATTAAAATTGAATCATTGTAAATACTTTATGGTTCTTCCTTGAGTTGGGTGGGTATTGTTTTCACCAAAAGGAATCCTAGTATTTTGATTTTTTTCTCTTTGATATGATTAATTAAGTTTCTTGTAAAACGCTATGTAACTAGCCCGAGGCTGTATTTAATACTTATGGCACTTAATTACTATGTTAAGGCAAATGGATTTAGGTTGAGAGTAAAGAATAGAGATAGAGTGATCAGTTGAAATAGTTGAAATAGGACAAGAAAATTTACCTCCACCCCCTTTTCGTTTTTGAGGGTATTAATGTTGATTGAATGTGCTCACAGCCACTATGAAGTTTTTTGTATAAGGTGAACCTTTTTTTGTTGTTATCTAAAGTGAATTCTGGATAACTTATATTCAATAGAGACAGAAATCCTAATTCCCTCACAAACCACAAAATAGAAAGAGACATATGAAGTATATAATGTTTCTGCATCCTAAAATAAACAAAATTAGAAGAGATATAATATGTGGAAGTATGATAATAACTTTTTATACTAACGTCAAGCAACCCAATATATTACTATATAATACTACAATTACTAATAATGATTATATATATATATATATATATATATTATATACCTACGATATATATATAGTATATTATTATAGTTAATACTATATATATATATATATATATATTATATATATATAATATATATATATATATATAACATATATATATATATATCTCAAGGGTTGGCGGGGGAATTTTTGGAATTTATATATATATATATATATGTATATAATATTATCTATATAATATTATATATATACATATATAATATAATATTATATATATATATGTATAATTATATATATATATATATATATATTGTATTTAGTATTTTTTTTTTAAATATATATTTTTTTAATCATTAAAATAATCTACCATAATTAATAATATATATATATTATTATTATTCATGTATATACATATTTTTTATATATTTATATATATATATATAATAAATATATATTATCATGGGCGTAGGCAGGATTTCAATTAGGGGGGGCAAAAGATTGAGTGATATATATATATACTATATATATATATATATATATATATATATATATATAATATATATATATATATATATATATATATTATAATATATATATATATATATTATATATGATAGATGCAGAAGCTGGGCGCGCCTCTATTTTAATCATTTTTTTTGAGTGGCGCCTGCGCCCTTGATCAGGCACCCTCCGGGGCCCTTAGCTGCCACTGGACGAGGTGCGCTTTAGGCGCCTATGCCCTAATTTTTTGTCACAGTGTCTATGTATCAAAGGCGGCCTATGGGGGCGCCTTTGCGCCATAGCTTATACGACTTTTCAGCCGGCTGGTGGATGTTCGCCAAATTTATTTGCAAATTAAACTTTAGTGCGATAATAAAAGCATGCTTTTATAAGGAAGAAAACATTTATTAATTTTTGTAATTCAAACACCGTAAACTAATATCTACCCGTCCTCTCATATTCATGATAAAGCAGGGTGCAGCAATCTTATCTCAAAGAATTCAATATAACGGGAAAGATTCAGAGGAGTCAACATTCCCCCATACATGGGTCCCCAGTGAAACTTTGTTATCCCCCAGGCCGGTTCAGCTCGAGCGCTGCAGAAGTTGAAAATATTCATCAGAGCCATAAGTTGCCATAAATTTATTTGTAGTTAAGAACTACTGAAACAGTTATATATAATATATTATCAATTAATCATAATATATATATATACATAATAACTTATTTATAATATAATATATTAATTCTTTTATAACTAATACCATA
>JABUQX010084305.1:0-2500 GCA_015478945.1 Trachelipus rathkii
CCAAGAGACGAATTAAGTGATGAGATAAATCACTAATTGTAGTCGTAGCTTTCAGTTGATAATACATAGATTGTGTTCGTTTCATTTAATCAACATTTTTTATACAGATGATGATACAGCTGACATGGGGATTGCTAGTGCGCTCCTCCCATGCTCAGTGTCAACATATGCAACTATACATGAAATACCGAACATTATTATATTCTGGATCTAACAGTATTATCTTTCTCGTTAGTTAGTTCTTGTGTTTGTCTGATATTATGTGGACGACATTTTGCCGCCATACCGAGACACAACATCTACCTCGGAGACATATGTTAAACTAACATTAAACTCGAATCCATGTAACAGATATAAAATTTACAATAAAAAATACAACATAATACATTTAATGGTTCTTTTGAGATCATGATTTAGTTGGTGAGTTAGTAATATACAAGAGATCAAACGTACGTATATACTCTCTATTATCTTGTTAGGTGCAGAGAATCCCACTTCCCAAATACACTAAGTTGGTTACTCTCACTGGGCGGACTAGATCACAACACGATAGAACCAAGCACACTATCTTGCGCACGTGTAATTTTAAGAAATGCTTTCATAAATTTGTTCTCCGTAGCTGTTATTGAAAATCAGTTGTTGTGAAGATAATCAGAGATTGGTGTAAGTCTAATGAACACATTCTATAAAACTAAAGATATCTCATATTAGAATTGCATATGCATATAAGAGAAAGCGAAATATAAACAATTCTTCAAGATATAATGAGCTATATAAGTGATCTCTCAACTACGAATAGGTAGAAACATATACAATACGCATTTATAAGCATTTAGACTACTGTAATTAACATACAAAAAATTACTCTAACCCCTACTTATAACTAGTTCCGAGTTCTAAATAAGCTATTTAATATTAAAAAATGTAATTAAAGACCCACCGGGAAAGTTGTAGAAATGTAGACTGATACCGTTCATTGTAATATAAAGAATTCACCCGAATATTCGCAAATAAGTGCTTCGTTGAACCATAGACTTCAAACGCAAGAAAATACCAGCATACATTATGATTAAACACATAATGAAAACTCTGCCTTAACACACCATAGACTTAACAACAACCATCATATCAACATTAATAACAATCATTCGTAATATTACAAACACACAAATCAAAAAATCTGCAGAAACATTTTGCATATACAATCTTCCAAATACCGCGCCCTTTGGATCAAACAATTGACTATATACGAACTTAATGAAAGTGTCATGAATTCTGCAAGCATGTTTGGATAATCAACTTCCTAACTAAAGTAGAAACACATTGAAAAAGAATGATTTTCGCATTTTGTAAGATGTGTTAGAAGTCGAGGTCTATGTGCAACAAGCTAGGTAGAAGTCTATGCTATAATGTTATTATGAGTTTTGATAATTTAAAATTGTTTATTAAGTGTGCTTTTGACATAATACCAATAATAGTTCTATAGGCAACGTAGGATTTTAGGATCTTCATGTGATATATGTCATGTTGTAGTATGTTATAATTATTTGTTGAGAATATATATATATATATATATATATATATATAGTATATTATGTTTAAGGTGTGTTAATAGGTGATTTATGTAAGTATGATATATTTATAGATATAGTAAGCATATAGTATAATCAATATAGCAGTATAAGGACTATATTTATAATGTTATATATGAGGGTAGATCAATAGCCACTATACATATTACGGCGAATAGTACTTGAAAAGTAATAACATAAAAAGATGCTATTGAAAGAAGAAGAAAAAAGATTTGGAATGACAATTGTTAGGAAGAGGTGAGGATTGCAGAAAGGAGGAGATTCACCAAGCACAGTATCATATGCTTGATCACTTGAGTATAGTTGTTGATTATCTAAACAAAAAGAAACGAGAGCACATCTCAAAAAATGTTCTCAAAAGATGAATAACTTTTGAAAAAAAAATTGTGCAGTATTTATCAACGTGAGCTTTTTGAACTGCTGAATAACGAATTTCTGTGTATTAATTATCGTATTTGAAAATCTGCCGATCTACCTCACAACTTAACTTGTCGATGCGAATGCACGAGGAGTTGATTAAGTACAGTATATTGTTTCAAGTAACGTATGATGAAAACAATAAATTAAACTTCAGTCACATAGATCTGCGTTTACTCTTTGATATTAGCAACATATATCATCTGCACTTACTATTGTAGAAATATCTGCCAATACATGCAACGCAGGCTTCACTATATATTAAATGAATAAATATAGTTTTTAGTTAGTTAGATATATATTTTTATCAAGATTCTGTGTAAGAAGTATAAAGTGCGATGTCACAAATTGTTGTTATCAATAACAAGAAGGTCAACAGAAACAAGAATACAAAATCAAATAAAGGCACAATAGACCAAGACAAATTATACGTTGGTTTTGTTTTTTATTGAGGAGGCATAGAGGTTTATCACTAGTAGCACCTGAGATAC
>JABUQX010084305.1:10000-20000 GCA_015478945.1 Trachelipus rathkii
AGAATTTTCACCTGAAAACAAGTTAAGTTGCTCTAGGTTAGATTGTGTAAGGCTTAGGGAAAATAGCTAAAATCTGATTTTTTAAGAAAAACAGCAAAATTTTTACATTTAATATAACCTACTGAAAATGTGAAAGTTGCTACCTCAATAAATCTGGTTATAGGTGTTTTACAGTTTTAATTCTAAGTTTATCTTTAATTTTAATATATTTACAGTGTACTGTGGAAAAAAATTTGAAAATCGGAGGTGAGGCCCTTTATCTAAACAATCACCCACTCCACCAAATACCATATTTTTGCACTGTGCTGCACCTCTATATTTCAATGAGCACAACACTGAGTCACTGAATCTGTATGTCACACTGCACTGCACCAAGTGTGTTGGCCAACCCTGGTCTAGGCCCATATAATTTATTATAAATATATAATTCTGGTACCTTAACTTTAAAAAAATTTACTAACAAAATTAAAGTATCTCAAAATCTTTGTTTTATTAATAGCTAAAAATTAAACAATGATAGGATGATTTTCAGAAAATTACATAAAATCCAAGCTTTTGGAAAGAAGTTATTTTTTTTTTTTCAGTATTTGAAATATGAGTGTCAAGTGTGTGTGTGGGTCAGATTCTTTGGAGTCACATTTGTTTCTGTCTGAAAGTTTGACACTGTTAGTCAGACTTGCTTCATAACTTTTTTGATGTTTTGAAGTTGACTATTTCATCTTATAGAAGTTACAAAAAGATTTAAAAATCTGAGCAAGAGAGATTAATTTTTAGAGGTAGCAAATTTATTTTTCATATATTATTATATATATATTATATTTATACTATTATATATATTATATATATATATAATATATATATATATATATATAATTATATTATATTATATATATATTATATTATATATATATATATATATATATATATATATATATATATAAACTACGATTATTTGACTTCCAAGTTTTAAACTATCTGTCTATAATGCATGTTGAGCTAGTTTTGAATATTTTATAAATGAGTATTCTTTACTTTAAAGTATTTTGTATGGTGCTTATTCCAAATATACTCAAATTTCAGTTTGATTAATGACAATGGCATATCTTTGTCTGCTTAATTTATTAATAAAAACTATTACCAGTTTAAGGTACCATATTAGCACTGCAGATTACTAATTGTGTTTAAATCCCTTTTAATCTTCTGTAATTTAATTTAACCCAGTAAATAATTATTCTTAATAGCCTACTGAATATCATCACATAACATGCGAAATTATTGATAACCATAACCCTGATGATAATTAAAAGTAAATCAATTCTGAAGTAAATAAAACTTTTTAAATTCCTCTTATAACAAGGATGTCAGATATTTTAGGTTGATTGACTAAGTTAGGTGTGTTTGTGAAAAATATCTTGTCTTTAATTTCGGGTGGTTGCTTCCATTACTGGAGAACAAGAGGTTTCAAATGGAAAGTAAAATTTAGAAAACATTTCTTTACTAACCATAAGTTCTACATGTCAGAAACATGATGTGAGAACAAGAGGTGATATTAAGAAAATAAAAATTCAAAAAGTATAATATCTGGTTTTCAAAAAACATTAAAAATAATAGTAGTTAGTTAACTCAATAGTTTGTTCAGGATATGTTGACTTCTATTCACTTTCAACTTTTAAAACAGTTTAGATAAGTAGCTATTTGAATGATCAGAGTTTTATATAGTTAACATGCATTATTTTCTTTGTACTGTACTTGTTTTATTTATTTCTTATATTAATTTGTAGGTGTAGTATGTAAAAAAAAATATATGGTTTACAATATTGGGAGTTGATACCTGTGGTGGGATTTTGTAAATATTTTTGTTCTACTCCCTTTCAAACTAAAAATTGCATGCATTTAGAGCTGGGAAAGGACAATATTGTTTGTATAAAAAATACCTGTTTTACTTTGTTGGGAGTTGTGCATTAAAAATTTTTTTGGTGGTCTTTTTTTTAAAATTGTATGTATTGAGAATTGTGAAGGGACATTCTTTGATAGTCTCATGTGACTTATTCCATTTCTAATTCTAAAGATTTGAATAAAAAAATGTAAGATCAATGTGCCATATAGTAAAAATAAGTATTTTGATTCCAAATGAATGAATAATTTCTTGAAGTCAAAGCCAATATCTCACTAGATATATTCCTTCCTGACTGGCCATGTTGAAGTCAATTTCCTCACTCCTGTATTAAAAAAAATAGAAAATAGACATGCTTTTAATGCACACATACAAACACAAAAAACACACATTATATAGGACTGGAATTGAAATTTGCCAGTCCAGAAACTCTTATTATCCAACATATGTTTTCCTCTGTCCATTCATGGAGTAGTCTTTTTGTCTATCATCCATTACACAGTAAAAAAGAATACTGTATCAGTTTACAAGTATAATCACTAAGGATCTTAACCCTGCTCAGGTAGCCGAGGGTAAAAATTACCAACGCCTAGAGCAATTTTTTTGTTTTTTCCTTCTAAAATCATTACGTCATGAGATATGGGTGTGAAATTGGAGAATTGGGGGAGTTAGGGGGTAATAGATATTGCTGTCACATAAAATCCACCTTAGCTGCACTGTGGGCTCCGTGGGGGGAAGTTTGTGGTATAATTTACCAACGTCTACCGTTTATGTTTTTCTCTGTGGTATATATTACCGACGGATACCCTTTATGTCTGTTTAGTTTAGTGCAGTTTATAGTGTTGGCCGACGCACCGGGTGCGGTGCGGTGCGTGGTGCGCTTATTTTGATGCGGTATGGTGCGGTGCGGTGCAGTACATAATTTCAGTGACCCGGTGCGGTGCGATTTTAAATTATAGAGGTGATGTGCGGTGCGGTGCGAAACGCAATGCGCATCGAAACATAGAGGTGTGGTGCGGTGCGGTGCGGTGACAAAAATAATTTTTTTAGGTGCGGTGCGTGGTGTGCTTATTCTAGTGCGGTGCGGCGTGACAAAAATAATTTTTGAGGTGCGGTGCGTGGTGAACTAACTCTAGTGCTTTGCATACTCTAATGCTGTGCGGTACCCAAAATTCCGGTTCTCAACCAACTATATATTATATATATATATATATATGTCTAATTCATATTTGGAAGGGAATTCTCTTTTTGAATCCTCAGACTGTGAAAGTGAGGATGACGTGGAATATGACTCTGTAGAGAGTGATGGATTTGTTAGTAAAATAGCGGAATGTTTTGGAAATATGAATATGAAAAAGGAAAAGACGAGTTAGTCTTACTCCAAGAAAACTTAGAAATATGGTTTGCGATTGATAGACGATTTGGAGGATGTGCAAGTACCCTTCGTCACATTATAGGTTTGTTTTGATCTGCAACCCCTTCAATGAAATGTGTCGACTGCAGTTATCAAGAAACCTAAATCTGAAAAATTTTAAAACTGATCCATCTGTAACTCCACCTTGTGTCCCCTCTTCAATTTCCAAGTTTGTCAACTATGACATTAGCAACACAACCTTGTCTATCTACTTCATCAACACTTCAGTGTTCTACCTCTACAAGTGCACATATACTCACCATCCCATCAACTCCACCATGTTCTCCCCCGACATCATGTATCCACCGAGGAAGAACTGAAGAACTTATTTCTCTATACACCAATTCAGAAAGAAATGTGACAGGTGATAATTGGTTCACCTCAGATTCACGACATTGTGAGAGAAGATCATTATATATAATAATATATATATATATATATTTAATATATATTAATATTAATATATATATATATATATATATATCCAGACATTGTGAGAGAAGATCATTATATATATATATATATATATACCTTAAATGCACATATTTTGCATATGTAGATAGAAATATTTCATTTTTACATAAAAAAAATTAGAGCTCACTTTCATTTGATTTCTTGGAGGCAATAGAGTCATAAATGGCGATGTGGATGAAAATATCGATGATTCTACACATTTTTTGTTTATTTGCATAAAAATTTTAATGAAAAACAAAATTTTAAGTTCTCGAATTATATATTAAAAAATTGTGCATTTTAAACGTGTGTGTTTTCACTCAGTAACTGAGTCAAAATAAGGATTAAAGAAATTTTTTTTGCATGAAAGTTTGTCTCAGTCATCCCTTTGAAGATGTATGCATCAAATATAATCAAACAATAACCTAGTTTATCGAAATAAAGGTTTAAATAAGGTTAAGTAAGCCGTGAAAAATTTGACCAACGTCTACCAACTATGTGATTTTTAAAGAGGGCTACCTGAGCAGGGTTAAAGAAACTTTTTAATAAATGTAGTTTTATTCTTATAATTTTGCTTTACGGATAATTTACAAACAGTGATGACAGATAATGCAGTGCATTGTAAGTGAAGATATTCCATATGAAAGACTAAAAACTGCACCATGTTTCATTCATAAACAGGAGCTTTTTAAAAGGAAGTAAATATTTACTTAAAGATCTTTAAGTGATATTGAAGCTATTTCTAGGAAGTGTTGGTCATTTTCAAAGGTCAGCTCTAGCTACAGATAAGCATAATAAATATATTCATTAGTACCAAAATTTACTATTTTTAAGTCAAAATTCATTCAAACAATTGAAATTGCTGAGATAGTGCCATCCAAAATTGGCATTTTTTTCCATGACCAAATTTTTATGCATTTTGAAGGTAAAATTTGTGTGGTTAGTAATTGATTCCATTCTCTTATGTACTACCATTGGAGGAAAGAGCATCCTTTGTTTACTTTATAAACATACTTTTCAGTTTGGTACCTCTTAAAATAAGAGAACTTTGAAGTGATTAATCACCTAAAGTTCTCTTCTTTTAAGAGGCACCAAACTAAAAAGTATGTTTATAAGGTAAACAAAGGATGCTCTTCCCAATGGTGCTTAGTAGAATTGAATCAATTACCAACCACACTCTCAAATTATATATGCCTTCAGAATGCACAAAAATTTGGTCATAAAAAAAAATACCAATTTTAGATGGCACAATTTCCGCAATTTCAATTCTTTGAATGAGTTTTGCTTAAAATCAGCTTCTCCACTACCAATTTTAATACTACACTTTTAATATTTTTTTTTTTTTTTTTTTTAGCTTTTGGCAGGTTTTGGAACACCTGGTGTCTCATTACTTCTGATTGTCCTTTGAAACTATGATTTTAGAAATTAATGCCACAAATTACTTAGGGATGCATAATTTCAGCACTATATCTTTAATATTTTGAAATATATGGACCATTAATGTTGACAATTTGCTTCATAACATTTTTTTCGGAAAAATACACCCATCCACATCAGCTCCTGTAGCAAACAAACATTAACACTAACATTTCTTTTGAGTTCTAATACTTTCCTAACCCTCTTTACAGATGTTTAACAACCTATCTTCAAAGTTTTACAAAAATAAGGAGGTAATCTGAGCACTTGCTGTTTAACATGGAATGACATATAGCTATATATATCTATAATATTATATATATATTATATAATATATATAATATATATATATTATATATATATATATATATATATATATATATACCCACCCAACTACCCGAGAAACAAAAAAAAAAAAATTCCAAAAAAATAAATTATATATATATAATATATATATATACTTATAAATATAAGGACTATAGCTATCCAAAATTTTTTGACCGATACTTTTTTTTCTCCAATACTGATACTAATGCAAAAATGTCGATACAGATACCAAAAAATTCTTGATACTGATACCGACACTTATATGTTTTCCAAAATTTTTCCCCATACCAATACTTATGTTTTGTTTCCTGATACTGATACCAATACTAATGTAAAAATGTGATGCGATACAGAAATTACTGGGAAATTTACCCAAAACTGATACTTCCTCATCCTAAATATATATTATATATATATAGTTATATATATATTATATATATATATATAAATATTATAATAATTAATATATATATATATATATATTTATATATATATATAATATATATATATATATATAATATTATATATATTATATATTATATATATATCTGCCCTGCTCCTGCCCCTGCCCTGAAAAAGTCGCCGCGGCTGGGCGTTTCCAAAGGTCTAGGGGGGAAGTAATTGTTAAGTGTGTTGCAGTATAGGAGGAGATGTTCTAAAGTGTCCAGGGAGGTGTGACATCTAATACAAGTGGGGGAATTGACGTTTTCAAGGTTAAAATCGGATTTATATTGCTGAAGTTTTGGATGATAGCCCGATCTACAAGGAGCAAGTTCAATCTGACTTCTGGGCAAGGCATCTTCAGTAGGGGAAGTTTTTGGGGGGATGGCGTTTAACAGTTTGTTAAAGGAACGAGTATTAAGGTAGGAGTTCGTGAGGTGGGTATGAATATGGGAGGGCCAGGAGGAGTGGGGTGTGAGAGGGGGAATTATATTATATAAGTCTGTAAAATATGGAGGGTGAGGAAGGTGGGTATTTTAGTGTGTGGGGTGGGATTGGAGAAAATTTGGTGCCATGGATGGGTAGGGTCAAGGGTTTTGTAATAGAATTGAGTCCCGATCATTTTGAAGTGATTCGAGATAGGGAGAATTAGGGTTTCATCATGGAGGTGTTGGATGGGAGTGGTTTTGGTGCATCCGGTAATAATTCTAAGAGCTGAGTTTTGGGTTGTTTGTAATTTGGTAATGTTAGTTTGAGATAGGGCATGGAACCAAGCTGTTGGGGCATAATAATTTAAATCGGATTTTAGTAGTAGTTTATATGTTGCGGTAAGGGTGTGTTTTCTATCTCCGAAGTGATGTTGGGAGAGGGTTCAGAGTGTAGAAGTTGTGATAGATTCGATGTGTGCGGAGAAGGTTAGATGGGTGTCATATGTAAGGCCTAATATTTTTGGTTTTGTTGAGAGGGATGGAATTGTTATTTAATTGTACTAAGAGGTGGAGAGATGATTGGTGTCGGTCCATTAAGGAGGGTGATTGATGATTTTTCGAGGGACGCTGTCATTCAGTTAATATGAAGCCAGTTTGAGATTAAGGATGTATTCCTGAGTATGGCGAGTGGCTGTGAGAACATTCGGGTCATGTGAAAGCAAGGTAATGTCATCGGCATATGTGAAGTTTGGTGGATGGGTGGGTGGGAATTGGGAGGTCGGCAGTGAAGAGATTAAAAAGGAAGGGGAGAGGATGGCCCCTTGAGGAACACCGTTTTGCATTTTAATGGATTTGGATAGATTGTCTTTGAGAGAAACTTGGGCGGAGCGATTGGTGAGGAAGTTGAAGAGCCATTTTTGTCATTATTTTCAAGGGGGGATTGAAGGATTTTTTTTGGATCTTGATGAAGGTGGGGACAGTATCAAATGCTTTACAGTATTTAAATCTATAGCGGTGAGGATTGTACGGTCCGATGGGGATAGATTGAAACCAGTTATGATGTGTTGGGTTATCGAAGTGAGGACTGTTGATGTTGAGTGGTTACTTCTAAAACCGTGTTGAAAGTCGGGGAGGGTAATGTGTGGGGAGATCTTGTTTAACATAAATTTTCTAGTAATTTATATATATATTATATAGTATAATATATAATAGTATAATATATTATATATATATATATATTATATATATATATATATATATATATATATTTTATAATTAATAATTATATTATATATATTTTATATATATATATATATATATATATATTAGAGATGTACAGATCGATACTCTATTTTTTAGGTGTTGATACCGATACCTATGCTTTAATTAATATAAATAAATACACATTAATAAAATAGAACATTTGTGTACTGCTAAACAACTCAGGATTGCATTCATTGTACAACCAATACTTAGTCATTTATTTCATATTTGGTTGTGCTGTGTAATAGGAAAGTTGCGTGTGGTAGGAAGGTGGGTGGTGCAATTAGATCTTTAGTGAATGTTAAGGGACTTAGTTTAGAGTGCAATAGGGTTTTGCATGGGGTATGTTGGCACAGGTGTTAATGCATGGTAGTGAAACTATGGTTTGGAATGCAAGGTATAGATCAAATGTAGAGGGTGTGCAGATGGATAATCTTTGGGGTGTGTTATGTGTGAGAAGAATTGATAAAATGGAGAATGAAAAAATTTGGAATATTTGTGGTGTGAATGAGAGAATAAATGAGAATATGTTAAGATAGTTTGGCCATGTTGAACGGATGAATGAGTCTCGGTTGGTTAAGCGGATGTATAGAGGTGAGACTGTTGATAACCGTCCGGTTGGAAGACCTAAGAAAAAATGGATTGAGTCAGTGAAGGAGTGTTTGTTATAAAGGAATGTGAATTTAGTGAAAGCAAGAAGAATGGTGCATAAAGGAGTGAATGGCGAGGGTTTGTTAAAGGGGATGGTAGCGGGCTTGTCCCGGGGGAAGAACCCTAACGACAATGACCTACCACAGTGAGTGTCCGTCGTGCCATCATGAAGCCCTTGGGTGGATATTTTTGGCATCAACGGGTTCACACCTAAAGGCGGCTCCACACATGCGGAGTTTGTAGAACCCTTTGCCAAACACCCCATGTGTGTATGGGTCATTTTTGGCAGAGCTTTGCTCATTTACTTTATATATATATATACTATATTATATATATTATATATATATATATATTATATATATATTATAATATATATATATATATATACGTATATATATATAATATATAATATATTATATATATATATATTATATATATATATATAATATATATATATATATACTATATATTTATATATATAATTATAATATATATATATATATAATATATATATTATATATATAATAGTATATATTATGAGGAAACAAGAAAGCCTCCAGAGTGGAGGAAATCTCATCTTCCTCCACCTGGTAATAGTAGGTCTTTGTGGAAAGGGAGCCTTCCCATCTGCCCATTTTCCTGAGCCACTTCTTTTATTGCCTTCTATTATTATCTTCTAGATTTAATCTTTTTTTTTTTTTTTTTGACACCTTCACCACCAAGTCCAGAGCCATATTTTGAGAAGTAGGAGAAAGCAGTTGACCGATTGAACATAGAAATCACAGAGAATGATAATTTCAGAGAAAAGAGGAAATTGCAGGAAAATGTGTTTTATTTTGAAGTTTGTATAATTAAGATTTAAGATAGCCAGCAGACCTAGAAGAAAATAAGCAACAAATAAATTTATTCATAGATTTGCAATGAGAGCAAGCATAAGTAAAATGACCCTGATACTTAATTTAAATCAATATCCAAGGGTGCATGTCACTCACACACATGCTCACTTAGGCCATATATTCTTTTAATAGGTTGCTTCTGTAACCCAAGGACACTAGCAATGACATTTATACTCATTTTTATATAAAAATATACATTTTTATATATATATATATATATATTATATATATATATATATATATATATATATAATATATATATATATATATATTATATATATATATATATATATATATATATATATATATATATATATATATATATATATATATATATATATATATATAATTTTTTATTTATTTCATTTTAAATATAAATGTAATAAATATTACTAATTTTACTTTGCTTATATTACAGAACTGCCTAAAAGAAGTACTGAAAAATCATTTTAAGAAGGAAAGAAAATTTTTGGTTCATGTAGATGAAATCGATAAGGTTAGAAAAAAATTCAGTGTACCATCAAGCGGTAGAAAGAGAAGGGCAGATTTCGAAGAAAGTACTACTCACTCATGCAAAAAGGACAGCTGTGAGTATTAAATATTTAAAATAGTTACAAATTAAGACATTTATTTATAAAGTGTTGTAAACACTTTTATTAAAGAAAAGATATTTTAAAATTTAATTTTGCTTGTATAAAATATTAACAGAAGCACATAGAGATTATAATATGGTTTAAAGGAGTGGTTCTAGCTGGATAAAATGTTTGTTGAGTAACAGGGCAATGTGTAGCAAGTACTCAATAGTCATAAATCATAA
>JABUQX010084305.1:25000-28695 GCA_015478945.1 Trachelipus rathkii
GGTTCTATCTCGAACCTTTTTTTCTAAGAGTGTAGTACTCAATTTTTTTTAAATTGACGAGTATATTTTCTTTCAAATCTTTAAAATTTTCTTTTTTGCGCTTATCGAAGAAGTCTAAAATCTGCCAATCAAATCAATAAAAAAAAATAATAAAAAAAACACATGTCCAAAACTGAAGCATAACTTCATTCCACATATATTCCTGCTTTTAGTTTTTCAATACCCCATTCCAAGGAACGATCTACAGTTTAAATGTATATTTGGGAATCGTATTTTATCGAATTCCCAATCAAGTAAAAACTTGTTTCATCCTTCCATTTATGATATGGAGTGATGGGAGAATAATTTTATCTCATTCATTCAATGACTCATGATATTGACTGCCCTTACAATAATGTTTTTGTAATTTTTTCCCATGATCTTGCTTTACCTTTTTACCCTACAAGCAGATGAAACAAGGGCATGTATCCATCTTCCTTCCCAAGATAAAAGCTCACCATCTTTAAATCAAGGCAAGTAGACCATTCGAGGTCATGAAAGAGGAGATTCTGAAAAAAAATATGATTCATCTTTATCTTCATTTGAGGTTTCACTGAGTGAGTGATTGGAAAATGTAGTGACGTATAAGATCGAAAAAATCAAACATATTTTCAAGCTTCACAATTAGAATAGAAGTCTGGATGTTTGCTGTGATAAACTGAGATCTAGCACTAGATTATTGAATTCTTTGTAGAATAGATGCTTATATGTCGAAAAGCTTCCTTCATATTCACTTCTATTGCTACCATTCGGGCTACGCTCCACTTCTTGCATTTATTAACATCTGACAATATAGCACATAGCAGTGCTTTAGCACTGGTTTAGAAGCGTCTACACTTCTCTACCAAATCAGGATATTCCCACTTGAATTCCATATTCTTACAACAATTTCAAATATGACAATCACACTGATAATTTTGCCCTCTATTCGCACAGTAGAGGTATAAAAAAAAGTTTAAACACTTCTTATCTTCAATATCTTCTGCAGAAGGCATTTAGCAGGTTTGAGAAATTCTATGGGAAAACCAACCCTCATTTTGATATCCTAGCTTCTCACCAAAATAAGCAAGCTATGTCTGTTTTACATTTAATTATATTTTTCTTTGTTGTATAGCGTACTCGCCACAAATGTTTCAGAATATTTTAGAAATATTTAAGCATGGTCTACTTGAAAACATATTTCTCGGGAAAAGAAAAATTTAATGTGTTTTTTTTATCCAATAGCTAAACAGGAAATGTAAAAGAATAAAAGACACACCAATGCATGCTACATTTATCAGCAGCCACAGGTTGCATTAGAGTAAAATCATAATTTGAGTGATATCAGTTATTTCAAAATAAGAGCCAATTCGACAAAACTAATGCCGTGTCACTTTTGGATTCATAACTTCCAAGATACCTAAAATCGATAATAAATCCTTGACTGCTTATAATAGTAAGGTCCTATCAGACAAATTGTAGGTTATCAGAAGACAAAGGTTAACGTGTTTTTATTCTACAATATTAATAGTATTGACGTCAGGATGACAGGTTGACGTCTATTAAATTTTGAACAATGAAATAGCTCAAACATTTCACACAACGATAACTCGGCGACATGGGTGCCAAACTACCAATTGTTTACAAACAGGAATGTTGATTTCAGTAATGTTTTTGTAAAAAAAAAATGGTAAATAAATTTGTAAAAAAAAAAAAATCTTAGAATTTATAGTGGAATTAAATTGTAAGAAATATAAAAAAAAAAAAATTGGAAATTTATATTATATTCATTTTTAAAATAAACTTCAAAAATGGTTATTATGTTAGGACATCCCCAAAAAGATTTTTCCAAATAGTCACCTTCCTTCTATTATTATCAAATATTGCCAAAGGATTTCAAATTAATTAAAACGAAAAAATCTAGTCTAAGTAGTAGCTATGTCTGTACCATTGTCAAATCGGGCCTAGTTTAATAAATGTTTTATATTTTGTTTAACATATATATAGGAAAATATGGTAAGAATTAATTACAATGTACTCTGACATATCGACTTGATACCTTTCCTTCAGCATTTTTTTTCCTGATGGAACCTTTTCCTTGTTCTTCATTAAGATTATGTGGAAATTTGTGAAAGTGGCCATTAACATGGTATCGTTATGTTCATATTAGTACTCAATATTTTTTAAATTGACGAGTATATTTTCTTTCAAATCTTTAAAATTTTCTTTTTTGCGCTTATCGAAGAAGTCTAAAATCTACCAATCAGATCAATAAAAAAAAATAATAAAAAAAAATACTTGCCCAAAACTGAAGCATAACTTCATTCCACATATATTCCTGCTTTTAGTTTTTCAATACCCCATTCCAAGGAACGATCTACAGTTTAAATGTATATTTGGGAATCGTATTTTATCGAATTCCCAATCAAGTAAAAACTTGTTTCATCCTTCCATGTATGATATGGAGTGATGGGAGAATAATTTTATCTCATTCATTCAATGACTCATGATATTGACTGCCCTTACAATAATGTTTTTGTAATTTTTTTCAATGATCTTGCTTTACCCTTTTACCCTACAAGCAGATGAAACAAGGGCATGTATCCATCTTCCTTCCCAAGATAAAAGCTCACCATCTTTAAATCAAGGCAAGTAGACCATTCGAGGTCATGAAAGAGGAGATTCTGAAAAAAATATGATTCATCTTTATCTTCCTTTGAGGTTTCACTGAGTGAGTGATTGGAAAATGTCGTGACGTATAAGATCGAAAAAATCAAACACATTTTCAAGCTTCACAATTAGAATAGAAGTCTGGATGTTTGCTGTGATAAACTGAGATCTCGCACTAGATTATTGAATTCTTTGTAGAATAGATGCTTATTTGTCGAAAAGCTTCCTTCATATTCACTTCTATTGCTACCATTCGGGCTACGCTCCACTTCTTGCATTTATTAACATCTGACAATATAGCACATAGCAGTGCTTTAGCACTGGTTTAGAAGCGTCTACACTTCTCTACCAAATCAGGATATTCCCACTTGAATTCCATATTCTTACAACAATTTCAAATATGACAATCACACTGATAATTTTGCCCTCTATTCGCACAGTAGAGGTATAAAAAAAAGTTTAAACACTTCTTATCTTCAATATCTTCTGCAGAAGGCATTCAGCAGGTTTGAAATTCTATGGAAAACCAACCCTCATTTTGATATCCTAGCTTCTCACCAAAATAAGCAAGCTATGTTTGTTAATTTAATTATATTTTTCTTTGTTGTATAGCGTACTCGCCACAAATGTTTCAGAATATTTTAGGAATATCTAAGCATGGTCTACTTGAAAACATATTTCTCGGGAAAAGAAAAATTTAATGTGTTTTTTTTATCCAATAGCTAAACAGGAAATGTAAAAGAATAAAAGACACACCAATGCATGCTACATTTATCAGCAGCCACAGGTTGCATTAGAGTAAAATCATAATTTGAGTGATATCAGTTATTTCAAAATAAGAGCCAATTCGACAAAACTAATGCCGTGTCACTTTTGGATTCATAACTTCCCAGATACCTAAAATCGATAATAAATCCTTGACTGCTTATAATAGTAAGGTCCTATCAGACAAATTGTAGGTTATCAGAAGACAAAGGTTAACGTGTTTTTATTCTACAATATTAATA
>JABUQX010084306.1:0-2500 GCA_015478945.1 Trachelipus rathkii
AATTCGGTTCGATTTCAATTTGTGATTGTTTGATACGTTTCGCATTTATCATTGAAACGCTTTGCGTTTTACTGTGCGCATATATATATATATATATATATATATATATATATATATATATATATATATATATATATATATATATATATATATATATATATATATATATATATATAAATAAAAATTATATATTTCTTATATATATATATATATATATATATATATATATATATTTATATATATATATATATATATATATATACATATATATATATATATATATATATAACCATATATATATATATATATATATATATATATATATATATATATATATATATATATATATATATATCTATATATATATATATAAATAATTGATGTTGCAGAAGATAAATTTTTTGATATTTGATATCTTTTGATATTCGAATCTTTAAACCTTCGTAAATTTTGTTGATTATAGTGCGCATAGCACATACACATACACATACACATACCTTTATATATACACTATATATAACATATATATATATATATATTTTACATACATATATATATACTATATATATATATTAGTTGAAGAGAGGAACAACGCTTCGCGGATCGAAAACTTAATATGATATTCTGATATTTGATTTCGCGATTTTGATCTTTAAACTTTGGTATTTTTTTTATTATAAATGTACATACAAATAAACATACAATACATATATATATATATATATATATATATATATATATATATATATATATATATATATATATATATATATATATATATATATATATATATATATATAAAATATATACATATATATGTATAATATATATAATAATAAATATAATATATATATATATATAATATATATATATATATATATATATGCTAATATATATATATATACACATATAATATATATATAATAGCATATATAACCAAATATAACCATATATATATATATATATAATATAATAATATATATATCATACTGTATCCGGTTGGGTGGTACGCGCGCTAGGCTGATTAGACAAACTAGAGGAGGGAGAATGGACCGATCGAATGAGGTTGGTAACAGTGTAGCATATATATGCATAACACTATATATATATATATATGTATAATAATATATATATAATAACATAATATATATCTTCTCTATAAATATATAACCTTCATATAACCATATATGTATAAATATGTATAATATATCATATATATATAATAATAATAACCTTAATATATATATATATGTGTATATTTAATAATAATAATATAGCATGTGTAATATATAATAATAATAATAATAATATATATAATAACAATATATGTAATAATATATATATATATATATATAATATATATAATAATAATAATATGTATATACAATAATAATAATAATAATAATAATAATAATAATATATATAACTAATAATAACATAATAATATAATATGTATATGTAATAATAATAATAATAACAATAATAACAATAATATATGTATATAATAATATATATATTATTCTTATATATATTCATGTAATAATAATAATATAATAATATATATATATAATAATAATATATATATATATATATATATATATATATATATATATATATATAACTATATATATAATAATAATATATATATATATTTATATTAGTGTTGTAACTGCGACATTAAATTTGATCGGTCTCGATTTAAAAATATTTACACCGGTGGAAGGAAAACATCCGGACCGGAACTAATTGCTATCTATCGTAGCTTTTTTAAATTACAACTGTGGGGTACATGTAATAAATAGCATGTTTTAATAATAAAATGTCTCATAGACATAAACACTCTGTTAGTTTACAGTACAGCTACTTTTAGAATATTTTAAATAATATCAAGATAGACCTCTGGTTTCAATATTACTTTCAAGTTCGAGGTTTAAAATCTGCAATCTTTGTTAAGAGTTATTCAATCAGTAAAAAAAAAAAAAAAAAAGAAAAAATTATAGTTTTAATTCCAACTCTAATACATTTAAATTCATTTTACACACTTTTCAGAAATTCTATTCTTTTCGACGATACCCTATCGCAAAAGTATTTATGCAAAAGTATTTCTAGGTATTACTTTAATTAAGTTCAAGTATTTACATTTCATTTATAATAAGGTTTACCTGGTTTTGTTGCTCTGACATTTTATAGATAACCGAATGGACGTTTACAAAGTTTAAATTTCATGTAGGTGACCTAGGGAAAATGTTCAAATAATCTATTTTCTTTCCTTTTTTAATTATTATTTCTATGTGGTATATAGTTTAACGAATATGAAATCAATATGATATATCTATGATACTTTATATGTGATTTTTTTTCTAATTCAATTAAGCCTGCAATCATTTTTGAAATAATTTATTAATGTACTGATGAGATTCTTAATAGTTTTATGTTAATTTGATAATGATGTGTACCATTCTTTGCCTTTTATGGAGTTAATTGACCCTATGCCATTTCT
>JABUQX010084306.1:7500-10000 GCA_015478945.1 Trachelipus rathkii
TCTGTGTCACGGTTTCCTGGTACCGTTGGACCACCCGTGCAATCGTTGTGTGCGCCCCGCGAACCGTCAGGCCAGTGCTGGACCCACCCGTGTCATTCAGTGGGTGTTGTTTTCTGCACACTGATCTTGAGTTGGCTTTTTATATCTCCATGTTTATCAGGTCGGCTTCCTTACCGTGGGACAAATCCCTCAACTCTGATTATACCCCGACATAACCAACCCCAACCTATACAGGTCTTTTTTGGTTATTCTACCATTTAGGACAGAACCTATTCCAAGGAGGGGTGCACACCAGAGTCAACAGCAGCATCAGGTGCAAGATGAAGGCACAGACTGCAGGCTTTGAAGTGGGAAGATTAAATTCAGCTGGAAGATGGAAGAGAATTCACAGAACAAAGATGGCAGGAAAGAGGAAGCACCGCCTTAAAAACTAGCCTGGAGTTACCAACGTCAACACAAAACTCATGCGCAGACACAGCACCCCTGGTGCTACGAGGGACGACGTAAGGTGGTGGTACACTGAGTGATAGATTCCCTCCAGCACACTTTGCTGATGCTAGATTACAGTGGTTTATGTTTTCTAAATTTTATCGCAGTGACAGCCTAAGCCTTTGCCTTGAATTCTGGGGTGGTTGCATAGTTATGACCTTTGTCGTCTGTCAATTTCATTCTGGGGTTTCACATGGGGTTAGGTGCCTTCCCGTTCCTGCGAGTGATATTTACCCTAGTGGTTGCGGAGTGCACACGACAGAGTAATATATAACATATATATATATATATATGCCTCTTTATATATATATACTATGTAACATATGCTATGCTATATATATATGTATATATATATACTGCTCTATATATATATATATATAAGAGAGAGAGAGAGAAATGGCAATGTTTGTTATGGAGTAGTAAAAATGCAGTGCTATGATCTTTTATTTTGTTATTTTGACTGCAGAAACTCTCTTCACTTAGCACACTCTTGAAAGCACAATTTAAGTAAAGGAAATGACCTTTGAAACAAAGGAAATTTACTAAAATCTTCCATCATTAAAGGGTATTTTTACGAAATTGAGATACTGACAGCCTTGTTAGTTATGTCAAGCTGATTATACACTTATATATATAACATATATGTATATATATATATGCTCTTTATATATATATATATATATATATATGCCCTACCACTATATATATATATGTTGAGGATGTTGCCTTGGGCATAACCTTCCTCTGCTTTCTAGAGGAAGATTATTTCAAAGTTTAACGTTCATCAAAGTACTTTCAACGTCGCTCTCCATATTGCTGTAACATCTCAAATGTACAGTCAAACACCCATTGAGCTTGAAATTTGGAGAATTCATTGTTGCCTCCACAAAAGCAACCTTATACTTGACTTAATTCTCTTCACACAATCATAGTTGAATGCTTTTTAAGGCCTTTGTTTGTAACTTGCCATGCCATACATATCTGGGGATTTCATCCATGAATCTCAAAATGTAGGTCCGGTCTTTTCGTCTTACAAGCTCTTTGTGGCTGGTATTCTTCAACTGTCTTTCTCTCCATGAATATTGCATGCACCCTTTGGGAGGCTGGCCTTTGAGTACTCAACAATTATGGGATGAGAAAACCAAGCTTTAAAACTACGCTTGAAACGTTTCTTTTCGGGAACGTGGATGGCCTAGTGGATAAGGCGACCGGTTGCTGTTAACTCAGCGACGCGGAGTTCAATGTTTTGAATCTTACGCTGATGGAAATGGAAATCTCCCCTTTGACTCATTTAAATCACTATCAGTAAAGCAATGGGTGTCGATCCTTTAATTTTTCCCCTGTCCCACACTTCCTACTTTGGAAGAGGTTGGCATGAATTTGTCTTACACACTCTCACCATTTATGTTTCGATCTCTAACAACATATTGAACAGTACTACATTGTTCATAGACTTAGTGAGCCCTACAAACCCTTTTATTCTACTTTTTCTCATTTTATGTTTCCAAATTCTAAATATAACTGAAAATATCATCATTTAGTTTAGTTATGAATTTAGTTTTCACAACTCTAAGTGGGTTCTAGGTGTGCCTATAACCTTACTAAAGGGTGATATATATATATATATATATATATATAACTAATATATATATATATATATATATATATATATATATACTATATAATATATATATATATATATAAATATACTATATATATATACCATATATATACTCTTTATATATATATATGTACTGCCATATATATATATATATACACACTGCTACTTCAGCTATTTTTCTTTTACTGTTATTATGGTTATTAGGTAGGATCTTCCTCCAACACTCAATTCAACGGGTAATTTTTTCACAGAGTGGGATTTTTCCCTTTCTACATAAATAAGAATATTTTTGACAATGCGTGACTAAGATTCTGTAAGGTTCTTAAGTGTAGCTAGTTATAACATAGTATATACTATGATCATAATGAAATTAGATTAATTAAATAAAAT
>JABUQX010084307.1:5000-10206 GCA_015478945.1 Trachelipus rathkii
CCTCCCCTTCATGTGACTTTCTTGATTTTTCCAATCAGCAGGATCAGTTTGCAGTAATTCTTGAGAAAGATCAAACCTGTATATAATATATATAATATATATATATAATATATATATTCTAATATATATATAATGATATATAATTAATATTAATATTAATATATATACTATATATATATATATATTATATATATATGTATATATATATATATATATCATATATATATATATCTAATATATATATAGATATATATATTAGATAATATATATATAGATATATATAATATATATATATATATATATATATATATATTATATAGTATATATATATATATATTATATATTATTTATATAATATATATATATATATATAAATAATCTATATATATTATATATATTATATATATATATATTATATATATTATATTATATATAATATATATATATATATAATATATTATATCTATATATAATATAATTCCTGTGATCTAAAGCTGAAGTAAGTCTAAAGAAGATTTTTATTTAAGGAAAATATTCAAATCAATCTACTTTGAATAACAGATATTTCTTTTTTTTTCGATTGCATGTTCGGTATCCGTGGTTTCAATAGTTTTGTGACGGTATGGGGCTTGTCTTTTATTAATGATCCTGGGCTAATCTTCTCTTTTCATGTCATTGGTTTATTCATCTCATCGGTATATGAACAAGGGGCTCAATTTCTCCTTACAATACGCAATAAGTGACTAATTATTTTTCATCGAATTGCTTCTTCATGCAATAGATTTATCCTGGTTTTTTTGTATTCAAAAATGAATTTTAAGAATAAATTAATATCATTGATGGGAGCTTCAATTAAGTAAGTAGTTTTTTGATTTTTGAAAACTTTGTGCTCAGCAATGTCGAAATTCTAAACTCCACTTTTTTTCAATTGCTGAGCAGCAATTTTTTCAAAATCCAAAAGCTAATTCTAACACATGGGCGTCCCAAAAAACCCAATATTGGATCCTCCCCTTCATTCACATTTAGAAACTTCTCAGAAGTACTCAGTTTGCAGTCACAAATATCTTGAGAAAGAATCAAACCTGATCAATATATATATATATATATATATATATATATATATATTATATATATATATATATATATAATATATATATTATAATATATATATATATATATATGTGTAATATATATATTATCATATATATATTATCATTATATATATATATATATATAATAATATATAATTATATATATATATATAATATATATATATAATATATATATATAATTATATATATATATATGATAGTAATATATTAAATATATATATATAGACTTATATATATATATATATATATTATATATATATATATATAATATATATAATATATCTATATATATATAATATAATATATACTCTATAGTATATATATATAATATATATATATATATATATATAGTATATTCTGCGATCCTTAAAGCTAAGTAAGTCTAAAAGAAGATTTTTATTTAGGAAATATTTCAAATCATCTACTTTGAATAACAATGATAATTTTCTTTTTTTTTTTGTTCGACTTGATGTTCGGTATCCGTGGTTTCAATAGTTTGTGAAACGGTTGCTTTGTTTTATTAATGTCTGGGACTATATCTTTCTTCTTCATGTCATTGTTTAATTCATCGGTTCATCGGTATATGAAAAGGGCTCCACATTTTCTCACCTTAAATAATCCATAAGTCGACTAATTTATTCTTATGAATTGCTTCTTCAGCAATAGATTTATCCTGGTTTTTGTATTCAAAATGATTTTTAAGAAAATTAATATCATTCATGGGAGCTTCAATTGCATATGTAGTAGGAAACCCTGCTTTCACATAATATTTTATTATAAAGCAACATATTCCTTTTAGGGTTTCTACTCCATTGTTTTGACGATAATAAATCCAAATATATATATATTTTAAGCAAAATATTGCTTTTTCCATTCATCTTCCTAAGCGATATATATGTTCCTGGTTGTCGGAAATGTATTCCTCGTGATGGACTATTACCTAGAAAAATTATTGCTATGGTTCCAAAAATTTTTGATAATCGTGACGAGGTTTGAACCAGTAAGATCTCATTTACATCATGTTTTAATATTGTTCTTACCTCTGTATCTGCTTCCCATATCAAATATTGAGCCTTGTTATTATTGTTCCAAGTTTTTTGAAATCTTTTAAATAAATGGATCTCTGGGCCCTTTCGTGGGTGAAAGTTGTACTTTACTGAAACTCCCTGCAATGCCATTTCATAAATATGGCGTCGACAAGTAAAAAACATGATATCACGATTTAGTTTTTGTTCGAAAAGATAACAAGCGCTAATTAACCGCCTCCTTGAATTTCTGTCAGTTATTCGTCAAAAACAAAGCTTGAACAGTGGTCCCGTGTTTGACCATCCCTCCTGCGTGTATCATATCACAGCTGTTGATATCCTTTACCTGTTCCTCGAAATGAAAGTTCTGGAACACATAGAAGTTGTTCTACGTTGAAAGCTGTCGCTACTGCTGGAAGTCGATCAACTGACGATTATCCGGTAATATCAGGGAGCCATTTTAAAAGAATTCCAGTGAATAACTAGCATAGTTTAATTTTGAATCATCTAAATTTAATCTACACGCTAAATGCTTGCTTGCTTACGAAAACTTTTTCTCTACCCTTTTTATAATGGACATACGATTTAATGACATATTCTCTATGATTTAAATTTAGCTGCCTCAATATATGAACAGCACCCCAATCTCAAAACTAAAATATCTTCTTTACTTAACCTGCCCCAGTGGCGTAAATAACGCCCCCGCAGACCCCGCGGTGCGGGGGGGCGCAGGAGCCGAGAGGGCACATGGCGGGTAAGAGGGATGAGCACTTTTTCGATGAAAACTCCATAATGAAAGCTCTCTCTCTCTCTCTGTATGTATAATATATATATATATATATATTATATCTATTATATATATATATATTAGCTGTTTATATATATATTAATATATATATATATATATATATAATATATAATTATTATATATATTATATTGATAGTAAATCTGGAAACTTTCTCAATATTATTGATTTGTTATCCAGGTATGACCCGCTTCTTAAAAGTCACCTGGAGAATGAGAAAAGCAGAACAAAATATATGAGTGCTCCTATTCAGAATGAACTCGTTAGTTTGGCTCACAACATGTGCTCCATGACATAATAAGTGAAACTCAAGATGCGCCCTTTTTTTCTCTTATTTTTAGATACGACCCAAGATATTTCTAAAACTGACCAACTGTCAGTAGTAATAAGATATGTCTGCATCAAATCAATTACGATGAAAAGAAGCTTCAAATAATGAGTCATTTCCTAGGGTTTATCCCCATAAACAAATTCAACAGACGCGAAGGTTTAGAAAGTTGAAGCTGTGTAAAGTTTTTTGAAAGCAATAAATTTGTTCAATTAAAAAGTGGCAAAGGGAAAGGGCTATTGATTGGTGCTAAACTGTTATGAATGGGAAGTACATTGGGACTGCGACGCAAAATCAAGCAAAGTCGCCTAATGCCAGAGTATGCTGCCATTGTGCAAACTCACAACCTTAATTAGATCTTGAATGATTTTTGTAAAGGAGATCTGAAGAATATTGTTTTTTATGATGTGATTAATGAGATATATGGGTATTTCAGTCAGAGTCTTCCAAGATGGCAATCACTGAAAGAAATTTCTTCAGAAACCTGCATGGTCAACAAAACTTTTAAAAGACTGTGCCCAACTAGATGGTATTCGAGGTTCGATTGCTTTTTGGCATTAAAGTTAATTTCATTTATATTTTGAATTGTTTATCAAAATCATCCTAACAAATAACAAAAGACTGTTTAAAGATGTTTGAGGCGACAGAATTAAGAAGACAAATGTCTACTTTCACTTCATTTTAATGCTTGTTTTTCAAAGCAAAAATTTGAAAGTATTAACATCGACTTCTAAAACACTCCCAAAAATCAGACATATTCCCGGATGAGAGCTTCCACTCTTTTAGAAAGGTGTGTTCACCAAAACTATACAGTCATGCGGGGAGATTTTACAGCTAGTGGAACAGAGGCCAAGGAAAATTCGTCAAGACGACTGGCAATAGTGAGACTTCATTGCCACAAAACGCAAAAGCAAAGTGACAAGCTTCTTGATGAGCTTCCTAAAGATGTTGACTTCATTGATCTTTTGCACAATTTCAGGGTGAGGTTTTTTTTTCTTTTTTTGGGAGAAACATTGATATACAAATAGACCAAGTGAATCGGAGGTATCAGATATAAGGAAGGTGAAACAGATGTTTTTTTTTCTTTTTGAGCCCTACAGCCCTTACAGAAAAAACAGATAAAGAGCTCATGGAGTCTGCTGACAAGTTTTACAAAAATATGAAGCCGACGTGACAAGTTCCTTAGTTACGGAAATTGTCTGCTTCAGAAATGTTGTGGCAAGTGAAATAAAGAAAGAAAAACGAAAAAAAAAAAAACAAGTGGTAGAATATTTGTTGATTGAAATATATTGTCCTTGGTAGTGTATCACACCTACAAGTGTGTACAGCTTTAAATCGTTTCTGACACTTTCTCCCAGTAAACTTCATTCATCTGGAGAGCTATCTTTTTCAAAAATTAACAACTGAAAAAATAAAAAGTTTTTGAAGAAGTACATACGAAGCCGCAAGGTTAAGTGTTGGCTGGTACTTCGCTTAAAAAAGTATGATCGGGCTCGCGCACTGGCTTGGAGAAATTAGTGCGAACATTTTGTGATGCAAGAGACCCGCAAGGGGATTAATGATACATTTAGAAGACTATTAATGTCAAAGTTAAAAGTAATGACAAATGTTGCATTGTTTATTAGTAAGTTTTTTTTTGCTTTTATCTTTACCAATAACAGTAATGTAAAAGTGTTTTAAAAATGCCAACATCCTTATATATATAAAATATATATATATATATATATTTAATATTATATATAATATATATAATATATATTATTATTATATATTATTATATATATAACTATATATATATATTAAATTATATATATCTATATTAAATATTATAATATATATATATATATAATAATATAATATACTATTATATAATATATATATATATATGTTATATATAATATAATATAATATATTATATATAATATATATATATAT
>JABUQX010084308.1:0-20000 GCA_015478945.1 Trachelipus rathkii
AAAGAAAATAGGAGTAATGGTAATAATAACGAAACAGAGTAGGACGAGGTGGTTTTGGGGTGGTACGGAAGAAAATGAAAATGGCGTAGGAAGGATTGATTCTCTTGTGAAGAGAGGAAGCGGTTGTGGTGTAAAGTAGATACTTCCTTTAAACACTAAGAGTATGCCATCGGAAGTAAGCTAAGAGTTGGTGTAGGTGAGAATGGTAATCGAAGTGAAAGAGGCTATGAATTGATGTTAGCTGTTTGGTGAAGAAGGAGATGGTTGAAGTAATTGAAGGTTGAAATAGTTAGGGGTTTAGGAATGGGGATATGATCGGAATCATTAATAGTTGGTTTGTGTAAAATGTACAGTTAGTGGGCGCTTTGGATGGAGAGGAAGGTGATATCGAAGGAAGTGGTGAGTTAGGAGCAAGTGAGAGAGTATAAGTGAGCAGAGGACAACTAAGGTTAGTATGTAAAGTGCGCTTGCGAAATTTGCTTTGTCGGATTCGCTACAATACTGAACAAATCTGGGGGCGAATAATAAAGGAAGCAATTGTTAGTAGTGCCAAGGAAGAATGTGGTGTGCTAAAGTAAGGAAGTAAGAATGGTTAACCAGAGTGATGGATGGAATGAAGAGTGATGAACTAAGCGGTTAGGTAAAAAAGAATGCGTGGTTACGAATGTATAAAGAGCAAATGGATGGGACTCAATAAGAAAAGACTGCCTTGGAGCATTAGTATACCAGGAAGGGAAAAAAAGAAATACTAAAGAAGAGCTGTAGTAATAGTAGGAGAAAAACAAGGGGTTAGAAGGTGAACCAGTTTGGAAGAGAGGATGAATGCAGGACTGTACAAAGGGAATAGTGAAAGCTCGCTTCTGGAAGGAAGCGCGAAAAGGTAAGAATGAGATAAGGGGAATCTGCTTTAGAATAATGAATAGGGATGGTGCTTTTGTAATGATGAGAATGGGTGTGAGTAGGAGTGTGGAAGAGCATCGAAATTCTGCACAATACTGAACAGTAATTGAAAGGTGATAGTGAATGTTGTGTGGGTTTGATGGGTGAGAAGGAATAGGTATTTTGGGATGAGTTATTAACGTAGGGAGGGGAAGTTATGGGTGAAGTGCAAAAGTTGATCAGGTGGTACATACGTGCCAGTTATTGATTGGAAATGGACTGGTGAAATGATCAAGAAGCGAGGGGGCCGAGATGGTGATTGATTGGATGTTGGAAGTGTGTGTAAGTAAAGGGTTTATAGAGGGTTAATAGTCCAAGGGATTGGAGACAGGAGCTGTAATAGGTACCTTATTGATAGAGGGTAAGGGAGAAAGGGAGACTTGTAGAATTATAGGCGGGAATAAGTTTACTTGACGTGTTGTTGGGCAAGGTATAGGTGCTGGTATTTGGTCGAGTGCGTCGAGTGAAGAGGCTGATTGGTGAAGAACAAGGTGCGTTTTTTAAGGAGTGGTAGAGGATGTGTGGATCAAGATTTTACATGGAAACACATTGATTGAGTGGAAAATGAAAAGGAGTAAGAGCAGATAAATTGTATTTTAGGTTTTATGGACTTTGCAACAGGTAGTATGATAAGAGTTAATAGGGAAGGTTTATGGCAGGTTTTAGTGTTATATGGTGTTGGTGGTAGGGCTTCTGAATGGAATCAACAAGTATGTATGACGATAGTAGAAGCGTGTGTAAGATAAATAGGTGGTCAATGGTGGAGTGGTTTAGATAAGTAGTGGCGTAAGCACGGGTCTGTGTTAGTTCTCCTTGGTTATTTAATTAATTGGTCTATGGGGTGGGGTATGAAATGATTCGCGAGGTGGGTAATGGCAAGGTAATGGGTGTTGAGAGATGGTTGGAGAATGGAGATGAGTGGAGGGGTGCCTACCGTATTATATTGTCGCTCGGATGGATATTGTTTGTGTGTGGTGTAATCTGAAGAGAGGGTTTGAGAGGAATTGGTAGGAAGAGATTTTTGGCAGGGTGTGTAAATAGAGGGGCTTGAAAGTAATCGTGATAAGAGTAAGGTTTATGGTTGTGAGTGAGGTATGAGTCCTCGTGTGAAGTTATGTTGATGGGTGAGCAGTGCTGGAACAAGTGTCTGAGTTCTAAATATTTAGGGTATATTGTGGATGAAAAGGAACGGATGATGCAGATGTAGTAGGAAAGTTGTGGAAGGTGGCAGAGGAAGGTGGCTTGGTGCAATTAAATCGTTGGTGAATGTATAAGGGACTAAGTCTTGGTGTGCTATAGGTTTTACATGAGGGTATATTTGTTACCTGTGTTATTGTATAGTATGAGACTATGGTCTGGAAATAGAGGTATGGATCTAAAGTTCAGATGTTTCGAATGACAATCTGAGGGGTGTGCTAGTGTGAGAAGAATTAATAATGTGAGGAATGAAACTATTGAGAGTGGTGTGGTGTGCCTGAGGGTAAATGAGGAATTAATTGAAGTATGTTTGAATGGGTTTGGTCATATGGATAAGGTGAATGATAGTTGGTTGTTTAAGCGGTGTATTGTATATTGGGCGTGTGTTGGTACCGACCGGCTGGGAGAACTGTAAGACGAGAAGGTGATTGAGTTCAGTCAAATCGGAATGTTTGAAGAGAGAGAGAATTGTGATTTGGTAGGAGGCGAACAGAAAGGTGTATAATCAGGAAGTTGGAAATGGCGGGGGTGATTGTATAGGGGTTATGGTTTGTGGCCCCCTCTGGGCCAAGGGATGAACCCTTACATTGACCGATCTACCCATAGTGAGGATATCGTGTCCCATGAAGGCTTAGGGTTGGATTGTTCTGGACTGCGATGAGTTCCCACTAATTAATTGGTACTGTTACGGGGCGGTATAGGCTGGGCTTGTCTTTATTCGCTCTTGTTCATTGTTCTCTGCGCTTGTTCTTTTTCGCGAGTGCCCGTCGCGCACACCTTAAGGCACAAAACATGGGAAATATTATAGGAAGATAACCATAGGAGTTAGAATAATGTATCGATAATCTTATAGATATATATATATATATATATATATAAAAGTGATATCTATTATATATTATATATATATTAGTCTAATATAATTTATATATATATATATATAATTATACCTAATTTAAACAAATGTATTATGATATATATTATATATATATATATAATATGATATAGACGAGTGAGGCATGTGTTATGTCTCCCTTGGTTATTTAAATTGTATATGAGATTGGGTTTGAAAGAATTAGAGATGGGGGTGGCAGGGAAATGGTGTAGAATGATGGAGGAATGAGGTGATCTGGGGTGACCTTGCTTATTACACACATATGATTTGGTTGTGTGGTGAATCTGAATAGAGTTTGAGAGATTTGGCTGGGTGTGTAAAAGGAGGAGGGTTTGAAAGTAAGATCGTGTAAGAGTAAGTTATGTTGTTGGAGATGATGGACAGCCTCGTTGTAAGTTGATTTAGATGGTGAATCACTGGAACAAGTGGTCTTGAGTTCAATTATTTAGAATATATGTGATGAAAAGGGGAGGATTATGCAAATTGTAGTGGAAATTGTGAATTGGGCACGTACGGTGGCTGGTGCACATTTAAATCGTTGGTGGTAATGTGTTACAAAGGGATCTGAAGTCTAGTAGTGCGCTAATTGCTGGTCTTGCATGAGGGTATGTTGTTTACCTGTGTTAATGTTGGTAGTGGACTAGGTCTGGAATAGAGAGGTATAGGAATTGTAAGTTTCAATGTGTTCAGATGGATACAATCTTAGGGGCGTGTTTAGGTGTGAGAGAAGAATTGTTAAGATGAGGAATGAACGTTTAGAGAGTTGTGTGGTGTCGTTAATGAATGGTACAGGGGGGCGGTAAGGCTGGGCTTACTTTCCGACTTTTGTCATATTCTCCTAAAACTGCTTTTCTTTCTTCCGATCCATGTACGGGCACCTTAACGCCCCAGTCTTTGGGAAAAGAGGAAATGAAAGAAAGAAAGAATAATATATATATATACTAGTATATATATATATATATATATAAGGTATATATATAGTATATAGTATATATAAGTATAATATATATATATATATTATATATATATAGTATAATATATATAATATATTTATTATATATATATTATATAATATATATATATCTTAGTATTAATATATTATATATATATATTATAATTATAATATATATATATATATATTATATATACGTATATACATGTAATACATTATATATATATTATATATATGCTATTTAAGCATCTATTAGATATATATATATATTAATAGTATAATTATATATATAATATATTATATATGATATATATATATAATATATAGATAGGATAGATAGATAGATGAGATCGGTATATATTATATATTATATAATATATATGATATAAAATAGATATAGTATATATATATAGATATTATAATAATATATATATATATATATATATATATATATAGTAGTATATATATATAATATATTATATATATGTATCCTACAGGTACTCTGTTCAAGAAGTCTTTTGGCGCTTGCTTCATTGGGGCTCCTTCAAAAGGATTCTACTCTTACTGATCGCAGCTTTGGTGACTTGAAGTTGATGGCTGATCTGAGGATGAGCACTTTCGACATAACCTTCTAAAGTAGGCGATTACGATGGTTTTAATATTCAGAGATGTGGTAATTGGTGTAGTGTTGTTTTAGGTTGATGAAATGATCCGAGTTTTGCCAAGAGATGGTGATAGTGGTCGTCGCGATTTAGATGTCTTTTCGGGTTTTTCTTTAATCTCCCCAGCGGGCTTGGGTGTGGAACCTCAGATTGTAGATGGGCTGCGCAACATACACCGGAAAAAGAATAGTTAAGTAAAAGAACAAGAACATGACGTAAGTCGAAAGGAAAGACCCCCCCCCCCCCCCCATACCTTAAATGCCAACCCGTTGCAGTAAAAAATCAAATCTGTCTCTAAGGAATCACAACATCGCAACAGACCCCCAGTGGGATATTTCGCTTAATGTAAGGGTTCATCCCCTGAAGCAGGCCCACAACCATGCTCCCCACAAATTCAAGTCGTTCTCTCCTATTATGCATTATTCTTCTCGCTTTGCTAAATTCACATTCCTCTCCTTCAGACAAGACACTCATTTGCTGACTAAAACCACTTTTCGTAGGTCCCAGCTGGTTGATTCCCAACACACTCCCCTCGATACATTCGCTTAACCAAATGACTATCATCCATCGTTACCATATGGCCAAACCATCTTGTTATAGACTAATTTATTCTCATTCACTAAAACGCTCATTCTTCATTTTATCAATTCTTCTCACACCCAACATTCCCCCCCTAATATCCATCTGAACAGATTGCATCTCTTGTATCTATACCTCTTATTCCACACCATAGTTTCGCTACTATATATTAACACTGGTAATAGCATATTCTCATGTGGAAACCTAGCGCACTTAAGACTTAATCCCCTTGCATTCACCAAAGAAATAATTGCACCAGCCACCTTTCAACCATGCATCTGCATCATCCGTTCCCTATTCATTCAACATTGAGACTAAATATTTAAACTCGGATACTTGTTCCAGTTTCTCACCATTGAACATAAAATTCACACTATGGACTCAACTCACCTACCACCATCAATCACCTTATTCTTATCTATATTTACATTCAAACCCACACTGTTTTACAGGCACCCTGACAAACCCTCCACAAATCCTCTCAAACTTCCTTAAGACTCGCCACATAAAACCCAATTTGCCATATATATATATATAATGGTGTATATATTATATGATAGTATATATATAGTATTAATATATAATACTATATAATATATATATATTATATATATATAGTATATATATATATGTATATAGTATGTATATATATGTGATATATTATATAATTATATATAGTAATATATATATATTATATATATTCTTCTTATCTTTCTTTCTTTATCTCCTTATTCCCCTTTTCTTAGTAAGGTGCGTGACAAACATCGGAAGAGAAAAGCAGTAGAAGAGCATGAAATATAATTCGAAAAGAAAGCCCACCTTACCGCTGACTGATGACCATTTATTGCGAAACAACTCATGCGCAGTCAAGAAAATCCAGCCCTAAACGCTTCATGGAGCAGCGATGGACCTCACTATGGTAGAATGGTCAGTGTAGGGTTCATCCCTTGGCCCAGGTGGGGCCACAACCATACCCCTCAATCCCCCGCCATTCACTCTGTTTATACACCTTCTTCTCGCCTCACCAAACTCACCATTTCTCTTCCTTCAGCATTCGCTTCACCGATCATACCTTTCTCTTATCGGTCCTCCCAGCCGTCGGTCCCAACACACTCGCCACTATACATCGCTTAACCAATCGCCTGCTTTCATTCATCCTTTCCACATGACCAAACAATCACAAAATAGCTTTCCTTTATTCTCTTCATTTACCCTCTTTTCTCCTACGTATGCACATGCTCTGTTTAATTATTTCCTCATTTTCTGTAATTCTTCTCACCCTAGCATGCCCCCTAAGCTTGTCCATGACTGAACACATGAAATCTTTTAGATCTATAACTTCCTTATTGCGCATGGACCATAGTCTCACGTTACCATACAATAACACAAGGTAACAACATACCCCTCATGTAAGAGCCTCCTAGCGCACTCAACGACTTAGTCCTTTACATTCCCAACGATTTAATTGCACCAGCCACCTTCCTGCCATTCACACTTTCCTACTACACTCTGCATCATCCGTTCCCATTCTCGATAAAATCACACTACCTAGAATTTAAACTCAGACAACTTGGCTCCAGCTGCGTCACTACATCTTACATAAACTTCACACTGACAGGACTGTCCCTACTCACAACCATAACCTTTCTTTGCTGTTTACTTTCAAAATCCCTCCTTTTACATACCCTTGGGCCAAATCTCTCTACCAATCTCTCAACCTCTCTTCAGATTCGCACACAAGAATCAAATCATCCAGCATCTATATATATATATATATATATAGTATATATATATAATATATACTATATTATTTGTATATATTATATATATATATTATATATTATATATAAGTATATATAGTATAAGTATATATATATTTATATACTATATACTACTATTATATATATATATATTATACATCATCACCCACTTTCTCTCTACTTGGGGTAAGGTCGTTACATGCAACCGGAAACAAAGTAGTAGAAGAATCATGACGGACAAGTCCGAAAAGAAAGCCCAGACCTACCGCCCCCTTTATACTTTAGTGAGAATTCTCGGGATCGGCCAGTCAGAAAAATCCACTTAGGGCTTCATGGGACTGCGACGCGACCCTCACCATAGCATCTCCGGCAATGTATGTGTTCATGTCTCTTGGCACAGGTGGCCACAACCATGCCCCCGTCACAAACGCCGCCATGTCACTCTATTATCCCGATGTTCTTCTCAGCCTCTGCGCAACACTCACCATGTCTCCTTCAGTCTTATCCTTCACATGACTAATCCGCTCTTTTTCTTTGGGCTTCTCAACCGATGATCCCAGCACACTCGACCGCTATACTTATACAATGCAGACCTATCATGCTCCCAGTGGCCCTCGCACATGACAAACCATCTCAGATGTACTTTCATTTTATTTTAGCTTGAACTCCTTTCTTCACACCATAATAATTCTAATGACGTTCATTCCTCTTTTATCAATTCTTCTCACACCTAAACACGACCCTAAGATTGCCTATCTGAACACATTGACTTTAGATCTATACCTTTATTCAGACATACTTTTCACAACTAATACCATTAGACACAGGTATCCACATACAGCGCTCATTGGTAAACCCTAGCGCACTCAAGATCTTAGTCCCTTTACCATCCACTCAAGGATTTTAATTGTACCAGCCCAGTTCCTACAACCTCACTTTCCAGTACATGCGATCGCATCATTGTTCCTTTTCAATCCAGACATATAGTCCTAAATATTTAAAAACTCTGACAGCTTGTTCTCAGCTTGCTCACATCCAACACAACTTCACGACGCGAGGAACTGTCCTCATTCACACCATAACCTTACTCTTAATTCTTTGGAGGAGATGGAAGAATTAAGGTACAGATAAATAAGTGGTGAGTGTGCTGGGCAATCGACCGGTTGGACAACCAAGGAGCCGAAAGATGGAGTTGAGTCACGGGGTGAAGGAATTTGCCTGAAGGAGAGGAATGGTGAGATTGCAGAGGCGAGAAGAAAGGTGCATAATATAAGTGAATGGCGGGGTTTTGTGAGAGGGTATGGTTGTGTCCCACCTAGTCCAAGGGATGAACCCTACATTGGCTAGATGCCACAGTGTTGGTCCTTTGCGGTCTCGTGAAGCCCTAGGGTGGATTTTTCTGACTGCGACAAGTTCTCACTTGAGGGTATCAACCGGGCTTTCGTTTCGACTTGCGTCATATTCTTCTACTACTTTTCTGTTTCCGGTGCATGTGACGCACCTTACCCCCAGTTATGAGGAAAGAAGGTGGGTGGTGATACATTGATTGGTAGAGGGGTTTGAAAGCAAATGTAGATAAGGGTAAGATTATGGTAGTGAATGAGGAGAGTCCGCAGTGTGAAGTCATGTTGGATGGTGAGCAATTGAACAAGTATCCGAGTTTAAATATTTATGATATATGTTGGATGATGAAGTGTAGAAGGAAAGTTGTGAATGGTAGGAAGGGGGCTGTCGCAATTAAATACTTGGTAGATACAAGTCTTGAATGCGCTAGGGCTAGGGTTTAAAAAGCATGAGAGTATATTGTTACCTGTATTAACGTATAGTAGTGAAACTATGGTATGGAATAAAAGGTATAGATCTAAAGTACAATCTGTTCAGATGGACAATCTTATGAAGGGTGTTATGTGTGGAAAGAATTGAGAAAATAAAGACTGAGCGTGTTAGGGAGCTGTGTGGTGTGAAGAAAAAAGGCATGAATGAAAGAATAAATTAGTGTATTAATTTTGTTTTCCATTGGGAAAGGATGAATTAGTCAGTTAGTTAAGCGGATGTATAGAGGGGAACATATTTGGAATCATTCGACTGAGGGACCTGCGAAAAAGAGGATTTAGTCAGTAAAGGAGTGTCTGAAGAAAGGGAATGTGAATTTAGCAAAGCGAGAAGAATGGTGCATAATATGAGTGAATGGCGTTGTTTAGAAAAATACTTTCTATTGCACGCACTTGTTCGTGTACTCTCAAGTTCATATTCCATTCATAAAATATTGTTAAAATAGTTTTATTATATAATAATAAAGTTAGATGTATTTTTTTCGGTTCCAAGTTCATAATTTGTTTTTGTTTTTTTTATATATATTTTCAGGAAAATCCCAAAGAAGCAAAATTAATATTATGTCGAGCTATTCATCGTCATCCGACATTAAGTTCGCTATGGAGAGCCCTTGCTCGCCAGTTAATATTATTCCCTTCAGAGGCTGTTACGAATGCACAATCACAAAACAAGTTTGTAGAAGGAGCAAACGCAGCAGCCAAGGTGGCGATGTCATTGGCTCAAGCCCAAGGAGACACTAAAAATGTGGTGCAGGTAAAATTTAATTTAATAAGAGGAGTACTTAGTGCGAATGATAATAGAGATGATTAGCTAGTTACAATGGTTAAATATAGGCAACAAGATCAACTACATTATTGGACAGTGAATGAAGTATGTGTAGATTTCTTTAGTTAGTAACATTACAGTCTAGCCAAAATTTTGTGATAGTGATCATAATATAAATCACAATTTGTAGAAAACGAGATGAAAGTTTGATTTTCAAAATGCATGCTATAATAAATTTAAAAACATTCTTTCAACTATTGACTAAATATTGTTAGCGTTTTGAAAAGTGGGAACGGTTAAGTTAATCTTGGATAATATTCATTCAAATGTTTTTAGTCAGTGCTAAGAACAGTAAACCTAACTGTTGAAGTAGGTATATACGAGTCAACAATAAGGATTTTAAAAGGTTCAAAGAGAGAAACACTGTAATAGATTTCGAAACTTAATGGAGAATATGAGATGATGGAGACCTAAGAGATAGGCTTGAAGTGATCTAGCAAGAAATGTAATAATGATATAAATAAATTATCTTGGAAATTTAATATTAAAATTATAAAGAAATATTAGCCCAATTCATATAAGTTATGAAATGGTTAATTTAATTAAGAATTAGTCAATACTTCTTGTAACACTTATTTTGAATATGCTTATACTTGACACGTATTTCAAAACAGCTTTGGGAAATTACTTTATAGAGCCCGAATATTGATTAATAGTTTTGCATTTCTTTCTTTTCAAGTGGATGAGTTGAAAAATTTATTTAACATAATTTATATTAGATACTGATAATATGCATGATAGAGTTCTAAAGGAAGTTAGTAGTAATATTTCGTACCGTGTACTCTAAGATCTCTGCTTTTGGGTATTTTGGGGAAATGTTAGTGACTAAGAAGTTATTGGCCAGTAGATAAAGTTTCGGAAATGAGGTTGAAAATTCGATCAGAAAAATGTTTAGTCGATATTGAAATACTGCAAGACTGTAAACGTAGTTTTGGGAAAGGCAACTCATTTCAGACAAATCTTTTGGAACATTACTGAACCTATCAGCATGAGAGACCCAATTGATTTGTTTTTTAAATTAGTAAAGCTTTTGATGAGGTACCTCATGGAAGGCATATGGTTTTTCAGTGTGACATAGGAGGATATATTTAGATAAAGGTGGTTGAAGGAAAACCAGTGTAATATTAAATGGTCAATCATGGGAACCGGTAAAGAGCAGGGTTCCTCAAGGGCTATGGTATACCTCTGCTTTTAAAAAGGATTAGGAACTGGAATGTAGTTTGTAACTTTGATGATAATGCTATGTTGGTCTATCATGTTAAAAATAGTAAGGAATATATAAAGATTTTAACAGGATTTAAATGAACTTGTTGGTTAGGTAGAAAATTCGCAAATGAATTTTAATATCAAGAAATATGAAGTTCGCTTTGGTTTTTGTAATAAATTATAATTATGCTAAGAATGAGGAATGGTTTTAAGTCTGTGGATATAGGAAAAGATTTGGTTGCAATTATTTGTAGTAATTTGAAAGTGCTAGAACAGTGTCTAGAAGCTAATAAATATTTGGAATAAACCATATTGTCAGTTACAAAATCAGAGAGAAAA
Organism: Trachelipus rathkii; assembly: GCA_015478945.1. Lineage (NCBI taxonomy): Eukaryota > Metazoa > Arthropoda > Malacostraca > Isopoda > Trachelipodidae > Trachelipus > Trachelipus rathkii. The sequence goes on from JABUQX010084308.1 coordinate 11,188, forward strand.
TACAATAATTTACTAGACACTAAAGTGCAGAGTAAAGGATAATTTTGGAGTTTGAAAACTAGAGATACGAGAATAGCTAAAGTCTAAACGAATTTGGGATGCTTTCTGTACTCGATTTATTTTGAGGGAGATTTTTCTGGGTTATAATTAACCCCCCATTTTATGACAATATAGAAACGCATAAATTCTTTTCATTAGATGTGAAAATGTGTTTCTTTAGAACATTAGCAGGTTTATTTTTCAAATTTTTTACCTTAGGGTGTGATTGATAGTGGCCCCCAATAGCAGGATTTAAGTTGAATTATTATTTTGATTATTTAATAAAAGATATGGTTTGTTATACTTGACAAAGTTTTTTTTTTTTTTTTAACGGTCCATTGGTTGTATGATACATTTCTTAACGTTTTAAAATAAGGGTTTGTTTGGAATATTAAGATCTCAACTAGGAGGCATGTCTTTTCATAATACTTTCATTGTTGTTGTCTTTTTTTCATATTCGGATTTAAAAAAAAAAAAAAAAAAAAAAAATAATTATTAAATTGAATTTGTAATTCGGGACTTTGAATTTGGTTAACTATCGAATGGATGAAGTGAAAATTTCAAAGAAATTGGTAGCCGTTGTGTTTGGCTATGAAAGTTTCGCTAGGCTTGTGTAACTTTTAATTGGTCTGAGAAAAACTGATTTAAAAAGGGAAATTTTCCTTTCTGGCTCACGGCGGGAGGGAGGTGTGGGTACATCAGCAGTCTTTCCGGACATCGCTGTGTCTCTCACCCTCCCTTCTGACATCCGTATTTACGGCCCAGTTAGTTGCGCTGACTTTGGCTGTTAATAGGATTCTCACTAGATCTGCCTGACACTTATACAATTTTTTCTCACTCGCGAAGTGCTCTTCTTGCACTACAAGATCGAACGACCATACACCCTTTGGTTTTCACCATCCAAAGGTTTCTATGTCTTACATACAAGACTCAAGCTTTGACATTTTGCTGGGTCCCATCTCACGTGGTATCCTGGGTAACGAATTGGCCATACTAATGCGGCACATACCTACCTCATGGCAAGGGAGGATCCCTCCAATGTGTCTTTTCTGCCGTTCTCAGAGTCCATTTTTGGTACCCCATTTTCTCGTGGGTTGTGAAGCTTTCACAGCTTCCAGAGACAGGTTTTCCCCCCCATGTCACAAACCATACCTTTCCAATACCGCCTTATTTATATTGTCAGAATGACCTCATTTTATCATATATTATCAGTGACGCCATCCTTGCTTTCCTTCGGGAACTGACTCCGCTTTGTAAAATTTAATTCCTGAATTACCGTTTTCATGCTTTTTGTTTAAGAGTTACCCCTGTAATTAGTTTTCTGACTCAGTATCGCCGCTTTTTATTGGTGCGCAGTGGTAACTCTTGTACACTTTCAAAAGAAAAAAAATAATAATAATAATGGGAAATTAATATTTTGTTCTAGATTTGAGGTAGAAACACCTAGTAAGTTTGTGAGTTTTTAAATTTATCTATTAAGTATTCAAGGGTGAATTAATATCTGTGAAAATAAGGAAGTTAAAGTATGTATAAAATCTAAGGCATCTTCCATTCACAGGATGTTGTGTTGAGATCTTTATCGCAGCTACAGGCATCTCAGATGACACTACCTCCCATACAAGAAAGAGAAAAAAGTAAAAAGAAAAAGAAAATTGTAAATGAAAAGCCTAGAGAAATTGCAATGCCGAAAGAAGAAAGGAAAAGGCTTAGTTTGAAGGAAGCTCAAAGAGCCGTTTTAATGTGTCCTGGTGACTCATCTACTTGGGCTGTTCTGATTGCTTCAATGGATTCAAAATCAAAGGTATTAATTATTTATTAATTGAGGAAAATATATTTTAAATACTACATAAGAAAACCAACCTATTTTATCATATATTAATTATCTGGTTCTTTGGAGGCAATTATAAAAAATACAAACACTAGTACAAAACATACATACATGTATAAACTAACACACACACACACACGAAGTATTAGCACATACAACTACCAATCAAGATTGCCTATTTTTAACGTAAGTGATTTTTGTAGCGAAATATTGCAACTGGTTTAGTTAATACAAATAAATCAATATATTTACAGATACCAAAAAGACTTATAAAATTAATTGCTTTTCAAATTGAAAAAAAAAAAAATCCTTAACCATACAAGTTTTTCAAATCAATCTTTGACTCTCTCATTTACATTTCTTCTTAAATGAAAATTCCGTAGAACTCCTTATATTGTTCCTGTAAACAGAAAATATCTATGTAAGGAAGGTTGCAGTATGCTGGTTGTAAAAATATTTCGGCTTTTTTTTTTGAATCTTTATCCTCCCCACAGATTAGGGGGCGCAACATACACCGGAAACAGAAGTTCTGTAGAACATAGTTAAATCGAAAAGAAAGTTTCCCCTCCCCCCCACTCAACTCACGCACATCCTTAAGTGCGAGCCCGTCACAGCCAAAATCCACCCTAGAGCTTACCACATTGGTATCTAAATTCACATTCCTTAACTCTGAACACACTTTTTCTTAAGTCTCCCAGGCGGTCGATTCCCAACACACACTCTTCTCTATACATCCGTATAACCATCCGATTAACATCCATCTTTTCCATATGACTAAACTATCTTAATACACTCATTTTATCTTTCATTCACACCTTTCTTCACGACAAACGGCTCCCTAACACGCCCTTAAAATTATCCATCTAAACAAACCGCCTTAGATTTATACCTCTTATTCCACATCATGGTTTCGCTACTATATATATTGTATTAACACCGGCAGCAACATACTCTAATGTATAACCCTAGAGCTCTCACGACTTGGTTCCTTGCATTTATGAATAATTTAATTGCTCCTCCCAATCACTTTTCTACTACACACCATCATATGTTCCCTTTTCATCCAACATATAGCCCAAAAATTTAAATTCGGATATTTGTTCCAGTTGCTGACCATGCAATATGATTGATATACTGTGGACTCGCCTCATACACCACCATTCCCTTATTCTTTTATACGTTTAATTTCAAACCCCTACCTTTACACACCCTGCCAAACTTACTTCCGATTCCCCACACAAAACAAATCCATCTGCGTACAATAAGCAAGGCACCCTCCACTCTCCCTCCTCTCAACTCTTTCATCACCCCATCCATATACAAATTAAATAGCCATGGAGAGACATAACACACCCCTACCTCACTCCTCTGTTAATATTAAACCATTTACTCTTACACACGATTCACTACCAAAATACATACTTTAGACTCTATTCAGAAGCCTACTGCAGCACCATGTATCATTAAAATATACGTTTTTTGCAAGCTCATAAAACCTAGATATAGTTTTTTCTCAAATGTTAAAAAAATTCGATTTGCACATTGTTTACCAATCAGCCCCTCAATCACTTTTTTAACCAAAAACACCAGCATATATCTTTCCTACAACACTTAATAAACTAATTCCCCTATAGTCTCTACAGTTCCTCTTATCAACCTCACCCTGCACCTCCAATCCTTCGTAACATCCTCTACGAACTGTTACATAACTTTTGTACCTGGTCCACCTCCATTCTTGATAATTTCATCAGTAATTCCATTTGTACCTTCTAAATTTAAGATTTTTCAACCTTATACAACTTCTTATACCATCAAACACCCTTGCATTCACTTCATTTAATGCCAATGTTATTCAAATTTTCAAAGCGTTCCCTCCGCACGTTTATCTCAGTCACGAAAACTGTCCCCATTCATTATTCTATAAGGTTCCACAACTTATTCTCTTCCTTAACCTACCACAATAACTTCCGGAACAGCTTCCCATTTCCTTGATAGTCTCCATTCATCCTCCTTCCAAACAGTTCATTTACCCTTTTTTTTCCCTCCTCCGTATACAACTTTTATTCTTCCTCTCTCCTTTTTGTATATTTCATAAATTTTTTTTTAAAATTCTCAATAAAAATCTTAATTGCTCTAAATTTTAAGTTTTTTATTTATTTATAAAATGTATATTTTTATTTGCAGTGCAAAGAACTAGCGAATAAATGGAGTGGAATAGCGAATCAGCCGCTGAGAGATTGGTTACTAATTGCTACCAGTTGATGATACATTTATAAAGACATTTATTATTATAAAATATAGTTTTGTTTATTTTATTTGTGAAATAAATATTTTATAATCAATCATTTATTAAAGTTTGAATATTCACATTTTAATCAGGTATATTGTAATTGTAATCACTCTAGAGTAGGGAGAGGCCTTCCAGATGAAGTGGAGGGAGGCGTGGCGTCAATATTCGAAGTACAATCCAAAAAGAGTAGGTCCAATAATCAATGCAGGGTCTGTAACGGTTTGATCTGGTATGGTCCGAGGCATATTTAAACACCTTTTCATAATAAATTAAATTAAGGGGTTTCCCATCATGGGTGTCGAGCCCATGAGGTTTGTACCCAGAGCACCGCGCTGAGCAGCTGGGAACCTCATATTATAGATGCTCACGAGGCGTCAGAGATAAAGAACCAAATCTTATACTATGTCGTGTGTATCGTATCACGAATAAGTGATGCGACTCGTACCCCGTCAGCACACATGACGCCGGTTGCACCTCCTATAAGGAAGAGTGACAGTTGTGTTCATCTAACTCTGGGGAAATAGTCCAGTCAATAAAGGTTATGAAACAAGGGTAAAGATAATTTTTACCCCATTGATAGATAATTACCACAGAAGCATTTTCACAAAAAGGCCCCAAAAATCCACCCGGAACTCCCCCACCCCACCCCAAAGGGTAAAAATGACAAGATTTACAGAACAGCCATTGTTTCCGTTACTAATGTTCGGATCAATTTCAATTTTTTTTGTTGTCTTTGTTATAAAGTGGGCTACAATAACCTAATAGTTTTTAACAAATTAAAGAAAGGAAGTGGAAAATTAGTTTTATAATTTGAAACTTTTGATTTTTGCGCTAATTTTTTTACGTGTTATCTTATGTGAAAATCATTCCTATACACTTTTGTGAATCTACTAATATACAGTTTTATTTATTTATGAGCGATGCAAATTGGGTTCACCGAGGAAATAATTTGATGTAAAACAAGATGAAATGATTTTTCCAATGCAATTTCTAATGCTTATGCCAGTTTTGGTTCGGGGGGGGGGGGGTTCCCCTAACCCTTTTCACTAATATAAGGGCCATTCCATCATCCACCACCTATGGACCCGCCGTGTCCCGGACTGGTCAAACCGGCAGCTGTTTGAAAACTATAACATAGCGATAAGTGCTTTACAGCATCACGGACAACCCACCCACCCGCCACTAACATGTATACTTTATATTCTTTTGACATCCAGCTCCTTTTATGTTTACATTTTAATTACATTTAATTTGTTGTTTCTATCATATATTCAATCGCTGCTATTTACAATGTGTACAGCTTCATTCTACAGAAGGTGGATCCACACTATCTTCCTCGAAATAAAATTGTGAGTTTAAGCATGACAACCCATTACAATGCTCACACATTGGAGAGCATACCAAGTTTGCTTTTCTGCATCCACAGAAACCGCCACATCCTTTTCTGCAAGCACAAGACAATTGATGTAACAGATCATCTGGAGCAAATGTTTTGGATGTGGTAACTGGTTTCAGTGTTCTTTTGAAACATCCTAACCACCTCTGAATTTGTAAAAAATGGTTAACGGCAGTTTTAATTTGAAACACTCGACACAGAGCTTAAACCCTTAAAGCGAACTTATAAATGTTCCTTGACAGTGAACACAAACACACGAAATATAAGAGATAAGACGTTAAACAACTATTCCTTCCTGTTTTAGTTTCAGGTATATAATTGGCACGGTTCACGAAGAAGGGGCCCTGTGCTTGTCTTTTTCGTTATCTTCCTTTTTTGTAAGTTGTTTTATAATTATTTGTTTTTCTTTCTGTAGGACTGTTAGCAATTTTGAATTTAGTTTTGTTTATGTATTCATATGTTTGAGTTGATTCACAATATTAAATGTTGAATTAATATAATCTTTAAGAGAAATTGTTATTTGATCTACGGATATTGTTGACATCGTTTATGTGATTTGTTCATCTACATTGTCTTTTGGGTTGATTACAGAAAAGAAAAGTCTTATTGATGTTTTCTCCCGACTATCTGATAAAACTTTCAATGATTAATACTTTATTCTCTTTCTATTTCCTGACCGTTTTCCTCTTGAAAGCTTTTGTCCATTAGGAGATTACCTTTAAGGTACACCAGAAGTGAAGGATCTCGATTGATTCCAAGGTATTTTGTTTAAATAGTTGATTTTACATTTTTTTGCTTTTATTTGTACCACTTCCAACAGCCTCAACTCTACTGACAAGTAAGTATTCAATGTATTACGGATGGTCGAGTAGGGATGAGTCACCTCATGCTATCGCCGAACCCTCTTGCTTTCTCCCCTTACCCCCTCCGCAGCGTTATCATCGCACATAAATAAATAAAACTGTATATCAGTAGATTCACAAAAGTGTAGGCTATAACTTGTATAAGAATAATTTTCACATAATATGACACGTAAAAAAAAATATAGCGCAAAAATCAAAATTTCAAATTAGAAAACCTACTTTTTCCACTTCCTTACTTTAATTTGTCAAAAATTATTAGGTTTGGCGTAAATATGAAGATAAATAATAATGTTGTGAGCTTAATAACAAAGACGACCAAAAAAAATTTGAACTCGATCCGATCATTAGTAACGGAGATAATGGCTGTTCCGTAAATAGTCATTTTTACCCTTTTGGGGGGGGGGGGCTCCGGGGGAATTTTTGGGGACTTTTGCGAAAATGCTCCTTGTGGTGGAGTGGTCTATCAATGGCCTAAAAATTAGCTTTACCCTAACTATTTCCGACGTTTGTTGTTTCAGGGTTTTTCTTGACTAGGCTAAAAAAAACAATGTGGTGGAGAAAGAGGATTGAAAGATATAGAGGATTAATTCGAAAAAGGAGGGGATAGGAAGAAGACAAAAGATTTCGTATGTGACATGGCATCTCGTCAATGTGGGATTTATCTCTTGGCCCAGGTGGGCCATAACCATACCCCCTCACAAAAACCCGCCATTCAATCCTATTATGCACCTTTCTTCTTGCCTCAGCCAAGCTCACATTTCTCTTCTCCCGGCATTCCTTTACTGACTTAATCCACTTTTTCTGCCGTCTCCCAGCACACTCGCCACTAGATATCCGCTTAACCAACCGACTATCATCCATCCTTTTCACATGACCAATCCATCTCAATGTACTTTCATTTATTCTCTCATTTACCCCTTCCTTCACACCACACACAACTCTCCAATAAGCGTTCATACCTCATTTTATCAATTCTTTCACTAACACACCCTTAAGATTGTCAATCTGAACACATTGTACTTTAGATCTATATCTCTTATTCCAGACCAGTCTCACTACCATACATTAAAACAGATAACAACATACCCTCATGCAAGACCCTGGCCCACTCAAGACTTATTCCCTTTACATCCACTAACGATTTAATTGCACCAGCCACCTTCCTGCCATTCAAAACTTTCTTACTTTACACTGCTCATCGTTCCCTTATCAATCCAAACAATATATTTCCATAAATAATCTAAACTCACACTTCTTGTTTCCAGCTGGCTCACCACTTCTAACATAAAAACTTCACACCGCAGGGCTTGTCCTCAGTCACAACCATAACCTTATCTACGTTTACTTTTAAACCCCTCCTTTTACGCACCTTGCCAAATCTCTCTACCAATCCTCTCAAACTCTCCTCAGATTCGCCACATTAAACCAAATCATCCGCATATAGGTAGGGCACCCTCCCCTCTCTTCCATTCTCCTAACACCATCCCCTGCCACCCCCACCTCTAATTCTTTCATAACCCCATCCATACACAAATCTAACAACCAAGGAGACAAAACACTTCCCAGCCTCACTCCACTAATAATATTAAACCAATTGCTTTCAACGCATTTATTTTTACACTCGCTTCACTATCGTCATACATACTTGATTCCATTCAAGAAGCCTACCGCAAACGACCATATATCACTAACACCTGCCATAGAGGCTTCCCTATTAATCCATATCATTTACGCCTTGTGAAAAATACATAAAAACCTAATACCAATTCATTCTTCTTTCTCCTCTCATTTGTTTCAATGTAAAAAGACTTGATTCAACATCCTCTACCACTTCTAAACGACCTTGTTCTTCACCAATCAGTCCTCGAGTCAGCCGACGCACTCTTTCTCGACCAAAATACCAGCATATATTTTCCCCACAACACTCAATAAACTAATTCCAACATAATTTTTTTTTTTTTTTTTTACAGTTAACCACCACTCACGGCCGAGCCCTTTTCAAGGAGGGGCAGAAAATTAAAAACAATGGGAAAACCCCACTCAACCCAAGGGGCCTAAGGCAAATTCTACTCAGGTGGAGCGCAAGACGTGGGCTCTTTTCAAAGAGGGAAGGATTTAAATCAGTTGGAAAAACAGAACGGCAAGAGTTCATCCAGAACAGAAGTAGCTGGAAAAGGAAAGAGGCACCACAACTAACAAGTTTTGGGGGTTTCTCAATACTCACGCAAAATTCATGCGAGAGCATGGCACCCCTTGGATAGGGAGACGCAATGGATGTGGAATACGAGCGCCAACTCCCCTAGCATCTACCGCTGTAGTACCTATAGAAAGAGATAAGGCACCAACCTCACGCCGCAGAGATAGAGGGGTCAAGGAGAGTTTGAAAGTAGGGGGACA
>JABUQX010084308.1:25000-35000 GCA_015478945.1 Trachelipus rathkii
GGGATGCTGAAGCTTTATAAAGAAACAAGTTGGAAGGTGTGGGTGTGGGAGTTTGTTTATATAGCATATATAATTTACACATTTCACGATATCCCGAATACATTTTTGGTTCCACCAGTGAGTTGTTGATTTGCAGGTTCCAGATGAACAGAGCTTACGGGTCGTTTCCGCCTGGAGGATTGCTTCCTGAAAGTAGGTGAAGGCACTGCCGGAGAAGGGAGCAGGGTAGTTGCAGGAAGGATGGGAAAGTAAGTGGTCTGATGAAAGTAAGACCAATCTGCTCTGTTGTATCGCTAGGCAGAATAAGGTTGTTGCTGCGGACTAGGGCTGAAGGATGGTATTACGATCGGGTAGTGGTTACTTCTACAGAGGAAAGCGGATCTTTCCCACCCAAAACGATATATAACCAAGATTGAACACAACGAGATGTCAAAATAGGAAGAAGTGCCCTTATCAAAACGTTCAAATGTTGGAAGACCCGTGTTGAGACATCCCAATGAGATATCCTACAAATTACCCAATATCCAATCGGGATTGGGGGATTTAAGTCTCCCCACATAAGGTGGCGGAGGTTAAAGTCACTTAGGGCTAACATGGGCAGAGGGAACTTCTATAAAAAATTTACAGTTGGGTGCTAGGTACTCTGAGGAAAAGTGTAAACCGTGTTTCAAGGTGGATACGAGCAGCCACGGCATGTAAGGAAGTTGAGGAGAATTTGAGTAAATGGAACAGATTCGGGAAGTGGAATATGGATGTTTGTCGGTTGGTTAAGTGAATGCATAATGATGAGCATTCTGGGAACCGACCATCTGGGAGACCGAAAAAGTGGATTGAGTCAGTAAAGAAATGTCTAAAAGAAAGGAATGTGAGTTTGGCAGAGGCAAGAAGAAAGGTGCATAAATAATAGGAAGTGAATGGCGTGGTTTTGTGATGGGGTATGGTTGAGAGCCTGACCCAAGGGATGAACCCTAACATTGACGAGATGCCATATTGAGGGTCCGTCGCGGTCTTGTGAAGCCCTAGGGTGATTTTTTTTCTACTGCGACGAGCTCTAACTTATGGGTATGGAGGGTATGGTAGGGAGGCTTTCTTTTCGACTCGTCATGTCCTCTACTACTTTTGTTTCAGGTGTATCTGGAAAAAGGAGATAATAATAATAATAATAATAATAATAATAATAATAATAATAATAATAATAATAATAATAATAATAATAATAATAATAATAATAATAATAATCTTCCTTTCCCCAAATTGGGGGTGAGGAGAATGTGGTAAAGAAAAAAATAGTAATATATATTGATAAAATGCCTTTAGCACAAGGAAGGTTCATGCTTTATACTATCCATTCCTTCAATGAATTTCAGTTGATAAAGTAGAATAACCGACTACCTCATTTTCTTTCAGAATCTAAATGTTTCTCGGCTAACTCAAGTCAGTCTTGAAAGTTAATTTCGCGGCTAATTGATAAGTTAAAGAGCTTCAAAGTTAAAGGAAAAGTTAACTTCGATATTAACGATTAGCTAATTAGAGGTACTGTGCCCAATGAGCCATTACTCATTGGGCAGTTCCGCTAATCAGCTGACAACTAATAGCGAAACTAGCATCTTTCTAAAAGTGGGTATAAACAAACTAACCGCTGTTTTGACCTTCTCAGTTTGGGTATTGCTCAACTCTTGCAAATGATCACACTTCTGCATAAGCTGTTGAGAGGATTCTGAGATTTTCCTAATTTCGGACTGCAAATCTTGAGCTACAATAACTTGTTCTTCACTACCTTTTTTGATATCTTCCAAAGTCCTATTATTATTATTATTATTATTATTATAATTATTATTATTATTATTATTATTATTATTATTCAAGGAACAGCAAGGTATTATCAATGCCAAGAATTTCACAGATCTTATGGCTGTCTGGTTTAAAATAAAATTAGACCAAATTGCCTGAACTATCGAATCCACTTAAAACCCATAAAAAGAAGAAAAAAAAGTAATACGAATAAGAAATCCCTATAAAAATCTTAAAAAGACACATTAAATTACAATTAATAAAAGAAAAATCATTACTTAAAAGAACTACAATTTTAACGGATACATTGATGATTTTCAAGTAACAATCTTTTCATGTTTAAAACCTTAATGAGAAAAAAAAAACCTATCATTAAATATTTAGGAGATGATGGATATAATCCACGTTTTTTATTTATCAAAAACAGACTAAAAATCCTATAACAATAAATATATATATATATATATATATATATATATATTATATATATATATATATATATAATATATATATATATATATATATATAATATATTATATATATATATATATATATATATATATATATATATATATATATATATATAAAGGTGCATTGATAGGAGAGAATGGTGGGGGTTTTGTAAGGGGGTATGTTGTGGCCCACCTGGGTCCAGGGGGATGAACCCTACACTGGACGACTTACCATAGTGTGGATCCGTCCGTCGCGGTCCCGTGAGTCTCTAGGGTGGATTTTCTGATTGCGTTGAGTTCTTACTAAATTAATCGTACGAGGGGGCGGTAAGCTGGGCTTTCTTTTCGACATTTGTTCTCCTTCTTCTACTGCTTTTCTTTCCGATGCCTTGTTAGCGCACCTTACTCCAATCTTGAAGGGGAAAAAAGTAGAATAAAGAAAGAAAGAAAGAAAGAAATTATTATATATATATTATAATATATATATATATTATATATATATATATATATATATATATATATATATATATATATAGTATATATATATATATATATATATATATATATATATATATATATATATATATATATATATATATATATATATTGTGAGGGAGAAAGAATTTTTATAAAGTATTCTCTGCGTGTGTAAGAGACGATTAAGAGAGATATTCCTGTATGTGGGAGAGAAAGAATTTCAACAACGTACACTCTGCGTGTCGTAATGGGCGACTATATGGACAGTAGTAGCTGAGTTGGGGTTCCACTACCACTTATTTATGTCTAGAAAAACTCATGTATGCCTCGGACCTCCGAGTAATAGCCATAAATCACCTTATATCTATCAGCGAAACTGTATGAAATGCCTGAATATTAGAAGAATAAATGGTGAAGAGAAGAAAAGGAAAGAGGTAAGTTTGGTATGCTTGCTGTGACTGAAACAAAGATAAAATGAGAGGAAATGGTGTGGCGTGAAATGTGTGTGCTGGAATGGAAGAATGATAGAGGGAGAGCTGCGATTCTGATAAGTTACTTATGGCACGAGCTAAGATGAATTTTGTTTGCGAGTACTAGAATACTAATAGTTAAATTTTATTTTGTTAAGGTTAAGGTATGTGTGATTGCATCATATGGCCCATTTGAAGGGGATGTTCAGGAGCGACTTTCTGGAACAATCTGAATAATGTTTCGGACGGGGTGAGTGGGGGGGGGGCTTCAAGATAATTGCATTAGGTGACTTGAATTATTTCATGTAATCGTAACAGGGATGGTATAACAGGTGCCTTTGGAGTTGCGGGAGAAAATGAGAATGGTAGGAAGGCGACAGATTCTTGTAAGGAGAGAGAGATGTGTGGAAGTAATATACATTCTTCGAACACAAGATTATTCACAAGCATACGAGAGTTGGTATAGGTAGAGATGGTGTTGAAGTGAAAATTATTGATTTTGTGTTTGTGAAGATGAAGTATGCGATGGACGTTAAAAATTTTTTTTGGCCATTACATTGTTTTATACACAATTAAGTTAGTTGGGGAATGGATGGAAAGGCAAGGAAAGAGGAAGGAATGAAGAAGAATTTGGAGAAGTTGAATGAACAGGATTATAAAGAAAAGTAGTGAGTGCACTTACAATAACTCAGTTGTGTGAAAACAGGATGAAACTGTAAATCTGGATGCAAATGAAGGAAGCGGTTGTTGTTAGTGCAAGAGAAGTATATGGGTGTGCTAAGGTAGGAAGAATGTGAATGGTGGAATGAAGAGGTGATGAAAGTGCAAGGTTAAGGTATGTGTGATTGCATCATATGGCCCATTTGAGGGGGATGTTAAGGAGTGACTTTCTGGAACAATCTGAATAATGTTTCGGAAGGGGTGAGTGGGGGGGGGGGGGGCTGTCTTCAAGATAATTGCATTAGGTGACTTGAATTATTGGATGTAATCGTAACAGGGATGGTATAACAGGTGCCTTTGGAGTTGCGGGAGAAAATGAGAATGGTAGGAAGGCGACAGATTCTTGTGAGGAGAGAGAGATGTGTGGAAGTAATATACATTCTTCGAACACAAGATTATCCACAAGCATACGAGAGTTTGTGTAAGTACGCGATGGACGTTAAATCAGTGAGGAGGTTGGAGATTGGAATATCTGGTCATTGCGTCGTTTTATATACAATTAATTAAGTTAGCTGGGGAATGGATGGAAAGGCAAGGAAAGAGGAAGGAATGGAGAAGAATTTGGAGAAGTTGAATGAACATGATTATAAAGAAAATTAATAAGTGCACTTACAATAACTCAGTTGTGTGAAAACAGGATGAAACTGTAAATTCGGATGCAAATGAAAGAAGCGGTTGTTATTAGTGCAAGAGAAGTATATGGGTGTGCTAAGGTAGGAAGTAAGAATGTGAATGGTGGAATGAAGAGGTGATGAAAGTGGTAAAAAGGATGAAGGTTGAATTTATTAAAACCAATGATGAGGTTTCGAAAGAAAGGTGAATGGAAATATATAATGAGGAAAAGAGGAAGGTTAAAAGTTGCATACGTAGGAGAAAAAAGGAAGGCAAATGAAAAGTTTGGAAGGAGGATGAATGGGGACCTACGAGGGAATAGGAAGCTGTTCTGAAAGCAAGTACGAAAAGTTATGAAAGAGAGTAAGGGAAATCTTCATAGAATAATCAATAGTGATAGTGCTTTTGTGACTGATGAGAGATGCTAGAGTGTGGAGAGAGCTTTTCGAAAATCTGCATAACATTAGTAGTGATGAAGAAGTGATAGTAAATGTGCGTGCGTTTGATTGTGTGAGAAGAAATAAGTATTTTGGAAATGAAGTAATTAGCAGGGAGGAGGTAATAGATAAAGTGAGAAAGTTGAAGAATGGTGAATCAACAGGTATAGATTGAAAATGGAGGCGAATTGTAATTTACGGGATATGGAAGTTGTGCAACAAAGTGTTTGTGGAAGGTGTAGTTCTGGAGAAATGGAGGAGAGCAGAAATATTACTCTTGTATAAAGGTAAGGGTGATAAGAGGAACTGTAGAAACTACAAGGATATTAGTTTATTGAGTATTGTAGAAAGATATATGCTAGTATTTTGGTTGAAGGACGAGTTGATTGTTGAGGAATAAGGTGCCTTTAGAAGTGGCAGAGGATGTGCAAATCAAATTTTTACACTGAAGCAAATGAGTAAGAAAATGAGAGAAGAGGAGGAAACTTAATTTTCGTTTTATGGACTTACAACATATGTATGACAGAATTAATAGGGAAGCTCTGTGACAGGTGTAAATGATATATGGTATTGGTAATATGCTTCTGAATGGAATTAAAAGTATTTATGTTGATAGTGAAACGTGTGTATTAATAAATGGAATGGAGTGTGAATTGTTTAATATTAATAGTGTAGTGAGACAGGGATGTGTTGTGTCTCCAGTTATTTAATTTGCATATTGATGGAGTGGTAAGAGAATTTAAGGTAAGGGTGGCAGAAGAGGGCGTCAGACTGATGAAAAACGGTAGATAGTGGAGGGTGCCTAGCCTATTGTACGCAGATGATTTTGTTTTGTGATGAATCTTAATTAAGTCTGAGAAGATTGGTAGATTGTGTATGTAAAAGGAGGAGTTTGAAAGTAAATGTAGATAAGAGCAAGGAAGAGGTGGGTGAGGAGAATCTGCAGTGGGAAAACATGTTTGATGGTAATCAAGTAGAACAAGTATCCGAGATTAAATATTTAGGCTATATGTTGGATGAAAAGGGAAAGGATGATGGGGAGTGTAGTAGGAAAGTTGCAAGTGGTTGGGGGGGTGGCTGGTGCAATTAAATCTTTGGTGCATGCAAAAGAACTGTCTTAAATGCTAGGGCTTTGCATGAGTTTATGTTGTTACCGGTATTAATGTATAAGATGTGAATCCATTGAGGTTTTGATCTAAGAATGTAGTCTACTCAGACGAATAATCTCAAGGGGGTATTATGTATGAAAAGAATTGATAAAATGATGAATGAACTAATTAGAGTTCTGTGGTGTGACGAAAAGAGTAAATCAGAATAAATTAGTGTATTAAGATGGCCTGGTCATTTGGAAAGGATGGATGGTAGTCAATTGGTTAAGCGGTTTTATAGTGGTGTTTGTCGGGATGCGACTGGTTGGGAGTTGATCGTGTCAGTAATAGTGTTTGAAGGAAAGGAATGTGTTTGGTTCAAGCGAGAGCAATAGTACATAATAAGAGAGTGTGGCATGGTTTTGTGAAGAGGCACAGCTGTGGGACTGGTCCAAGGGATGAACCTTGACACTGGCGAGATACAACAGTGGGAGTCTGTCGCAGTGGGCGAAGCTCTAAAGTGTATTTTGGCTGCAACGGGCTCGCACTTAGAAGTATGAAGGGATAGTATTGAGGGGGGGGGGGAACTTTCTTGCTCGACTATGCCATATTCTTCTACTTAACTATTCTGATTCGGGTTTATGTTTCCGCACCCCACTCCCAGTCTATGGGGGCTGAGAGGAGGCTGAAAGAAAGGAAAAAACATTTACTTCGATTATAATGTTTCATATTAATTGATTACTTTTTTTTATCTTACAGATGTGGTTGGTTTGTGGAATATTCAACTTGAACGTATAGCACTGTGTGTGAGACGAACGATCGCTATATCGATTGGTAAGGACAAGCCCTGAGGTGCACATTAAAATTCGTATCTTACTGAGGCGCACCGCACTCAATCTCTAAAATAAAAAAGGTATACCTTCTAGGAACCAAAATCCCCTTGGCTCTGGATGGCAGCCGGCGGAGCTTCGCCTTCCTTTTTTTTGTGCGAGGTAAGACTCTGCGTGGCGAGAAGTTTCAGCTTTGTTAACAATACGTTCCAGACTTTATTCCTTATCTTCGGGTGCTCACCGAGCCAATTAGAAAGACCCTATGTGTGGGTGAGGATATTAAAACGAATTAAAACGTACTATAATATATGAAAATGATGAAAAAATTTCAAATATTCAGAGCTCGACATTGAACTAGGAGAATTTATCCAAAACACAAAAACCTGAAAATGGTTTTCACAAGTCATTTTGAGTATCCTATATAGACAGATAGCTAGAGCATAACCCAAATGGGAAAAAATTCACATCACACAAATAATCCAATCCGGAGTGGGGAATCTTGACCTGAAATTATACGACAAAAACGCTAAAAAAAAATAGAGTAATAAAATATAGTAGAATGAAAAAAAAGAAAAATAAATAATGTAGCACCAAAAAAATTATACTAAATTTAACACTGAGAAATTAGGAATATAGTGAATAATACCATAAATATTTTTAGCGACAAATCTGGCAAAAATAAATAAAAATAGAAGCAAAAATTTATAAACTTTTAAAAAATGGTAATAAATTATACTTTCTAAATTGAATATAAGATAAATTCCAAAAGTCGACTCAAACTTTATAATGGTATTATTGGTGCAAAGATTAGCGACAAATCTGGAGCCTTCACATATATCACTGTGCAACTGTTCTTTCAGTTGTTCCACTACTTCATATATCTATATCAAAAAACGATTAACATATACTCTTCACGCACTTATTTATTTCTTATAATAAATAATATTCATCGTATACTTACTTCCTTCAACAAAGAAGTCACATCCGAGTATAATTGTTAAACATAACTATTGGTAAACTTTTACTCACAATTATTTGAGTTCCGCCAGATGGCTATCCTAAAATATGTGAGTGAGAGATAATATTACGCGATATAAATCCACTTGACCTAAGACAATACGTTACGAAAAATTATACGAGCCATAGCAAACATGTCTCCTCAAATTTCCATTAATAAATACGTTTCATTTTCGCATTGATTAACTATTATTATGTGTATAGGATTTATTTAATGATTATTGAGTTTCAATTACATTTATAAAATATTTATAGAATTATTATGCATTATGTATATATATATATTAATCTTATTATTATTATTATTATTCATTTATTTTTTATTCATATTATTATCACTAATTATGTATTCAATGTTTCCCATTTGGATGATAATTATATATACTATTATTATTATTATTCATTAATATCATCTTATTAATTTATTATATTATTATTATTTAAATATAGTTATAATCATTAATATTATTATCATTATTATTAATTATTAATATAAATAAATTGAGCTCAGTATAACGAAACTTCCTTATAATCTGATGAGAGTGCTTGTATCTCCTTTTCAGAGGGGTATATACACGGGGGGGTGAGCTCCAGGAAATCGAGAACATAAAACGGCCAGGCTATCAAATCCAGCGCAACAACGAATGTATTTGCCGTCGTTTAATTTCTTTGCCTCCCTCTTGAGAGGGACTATATAATCCGGGGAGCGAGCGCACTGAGACTTCGAACCTAGCGTCTCTCACATTGAAGTCGGAGAGATTCAACCTTCACGCCACGAGGCGTTCTTAATATTATTATTATTGCAAATATTATGTATTATTTACTATTATTATTATAATATTATTATCATCACTAATCTTAATTATTATTATTATTTATATATATTATAATTATTATATATTATTATTAATTCTAATTATATTATTTATTATTATTTATTATATTAATTATTATTTTATTATTATTATCATATTTTATTATTTATTATTATTATGTATTATATTATTAATTATTATTATTAAATTTTTATATTACTTATTATTATTATTATTAAAATTATTTAATTATTATTAAGAGACTAAAGGAATCAAAAACTTTTGATCGCTTAAATATATTTCGGTGAGTTGACCCCCCTTGATCCCCCTGTCTACTAGACCATGTATATATATATATATAATATATATATTAATATATATATATATAATATATAAATTATATTATAATAAGGCTCACCATCACCTAAGTAGCGAGACAGAGAAACTGATATTTATGTTATTATATATTATGTATATATATACTATATATATATAAATATATATATCTATTATATATATATTAATATGACCATAATCGTCATCATAATCGTCTTCATCAACTAAAATTATTAATATATATTTGAGATACTATATATATAGTATATATAAGATATAATATATATATATTATAGTTCATGAGTTAAATAAATATAATATATATACATATACTAATATATATCATATATCATATATATATATATATATATATAATATAATATATATAAATATATAATAATATATATATATTATATAATATATATATATCATATATAGTGTATTGGTCTTTTATTCATTATATACTTATTGTATGTTGTTTTATTATATATATATATATATATATAATAATCATCATATATATAATATTATCATATATATATATATATATATATTATATATATATATATATATATATGGCAAACTTACCAAAGCCCTCGCATGATATTGTGAGCAAGTCCCTATAGAAGATAATGATGGGATTTTAAAAATCCCATATTTAAATGATGTATTTTATTCAACATAAAGCGTAATAAAAGTTGCCAGACAGTTGTAATACTCTTTTTTCTTCGCAAGTAGAATGATCAGTCATGGCCTTTCCTTGAATTTGACTCCCTTGTCGAATTCTTTTTTTCGGAATTCTTGATGATCGAGATTCGGAGTGGCGGCCTTTTCCAGAATTTTGACTCCCGTGATGAAAGCTGCGTTTTCTTGTAATTTAAAGTTTGGAGGAATGAGTTCAGGAAGGAGTATCTTTATATGTCTTTTATTTTTTCTGATTAATTTTTCTGACTGA
>JABUQX010084308.1:40000-55000 GCA_015478945.1 Trachelipus rathkii
TTTTTCACCAACTCTTTCACCTCCTCACTCCACCATTCACTTCCTTTCCTTCTACTTGCTCCCACCTTTTTTACTCCGCATACCCTTCTGGCCTCTTCACGAATTGTCTCTTTAAATCTCTTCCACTCCTCCTCCACATCCCTAATTTCCGTCCCTCTCACGTCCCTCCACCTATCCTCCATACCCCTCCTAAACTCGTTCTTACACAATGTCTCATCTAACTTTTCCACCTTTACGACTTCTATTTTCCTCTTTTTTTCTCTTTCTCTAACCGTTACCTCTCCCCCTACCCTTAACCTAGCAACCACCAAATAGTGATCAGATAACCCACTACCTGCCCCTCTGAATACATTTACATCTAGTAATCTGCCTCTATCCTATCTATTTATACACACATAATCCAGTAACGCCCTCCCCCCGTTATCTCACTCTTCCATGTATACTTATGATTTTCACTTTTCTTGAACCAAGTATTCCCAACTATCAATCTTCTATCAACACATAACTCTAACAGACTTTCTCCATTAACATTCCTTTCCCCTACCCCAAATGGAACTATTAATTCTACCCATCTCTCTCTTCCCACTCTGCATTTCAAATCTCCCTAATAAACAAATTTTATCCATTAACCCGAAACTTTCCCACATTCATCAACTCACTCCAAAATCTTTCTCTCTCCTCCTCCCTCGCTCCATTTACTGGTGCATACGCGCATATAAACACCCACATTTCCCCCCAAATTTCACTTTTACCCACATTACCCTCGAACTCACCTGTCTACACACCCTTACCTTATCCCACACCTCTTTCCTTCATAACTATTCCTACCCCTTCCCTCGCCCTCACTCTCTCGTTCACCCCCGAAATCATACCCTTAAATTTTCCAAAGACCATCTCCTTCTATCCTTTCAGCTTTGTTTCTGTCAACCCTAGCACATCCAACCTTTTTTCTTCGAACATTAACCCCACTTCTTCCCTTTTCAGATCCTCATTTATCCCTCTCACATTCATACAACCCACTCTAATCTAATCTCTTTTGCCCATCCTATCTCTTTACTCTCCCTTACTCTCCTTAGTTCTGACCCTCTTATTCACCACTCTACTTCCTTCTATTCTCACACTTGAATAAGCTGCACGCTTACCGGGATCCCAATAACCTGAGGCACTTCCCAATACCTCAAGCTCCAAACCCCGTTCAAACAAAATCACACTATAAAAACTTAAATTAAAACCTATGTTATTGGTGAAATTTATGATTACTTGATGAATTTCTTCCTTCTGTTGAAGACACTCCTCTTCTCAGAGTTCAATATTGATCAATTTATAAGTTCCTGAATAATCTTCTTTCTTTGATAATATACTTGATGCAATCAATTCCTATATCAAAATCAAAGGAACCTTGATATATTCTCTGTCTTAAGATACTCTTGTTAGAGTTCCTTTGCTTTAATTTTACACTTTAATCTTTCTTGTTTAATATATTTTCCTTGATGAAATACCCTCTAATTGTCTTTAAGACACTCTTATCATTCGCAGAGTTCCCTATTTATTCTACTACTACTGTATTCTATCCTGATTTTTTTGCAACACTTGTAGTTAAAATTTAATTAGAAACACTTCATATACTAAGTTGCACCTGAAACCTATTTATTCTACTACTACTGTATTCTATCCTGATTTTTTTGCAACACTTGTAGTTAAAATTTAATTAGAAACACTTCATTTACTAAGTTGCACCTGAAACTCTTGAGATCCTACTACTACTGTATTCTATCCTGGTTTTTTTGCAATACTTGTAGTTAAAATTTAATTAGAAACACTTCATTTACTAAGTTGCACCTGAAACTCTTGAGATCCTACTACTACTGTATTCTATCCTGGTTTTTTTGCAACACTTGTAGTTAAAATTTAATTAGAAACACTTCATTATTTTTAAGTCTGAGCAAGACGGAGCCAAGAAGAGAATAGCTCACACTCACACGACCGACCAGTGACGAACCTGGGTCTCTCGCTTAGCTGGGCGAGTGCTCTAACGCTGAGCTACCGGACGCCATTTTGGTGCTTGATCCATTCCTTCTTGGCCTATACGAGCCAACTCCGCCGAATGTCCATTCTTCTTAGAATAAATAACTAAATCCAAAATGATATTGGTCTATTTATTTTACTTTTAACTTTTATTATGTCAAAAAGAACCAATAATTAAATTTTGTTGCTCCTCTGTTAACTAAAATAGATTTTAATTTTGTTTAAATTTTATAAAATTTTATATTTGTAATTCCTTCTGCTGAACTATCTTGTAGAGTCATCATGAAAATCTTTCTCTAAGAAACCATCTCCTTCCCCATCACTCAAACTTCCAATCCCTCGTTGCCAGCTCTTGTGGTTCTTGGTCTTCTTCTCTAATTTCTTTCTTCTAAATCTTCTCCTTTCTTTTTCCACTCTCTTTTCAACGCGTCCGCTCTCGACCGCAGTCGGCTCATATTTATATATATTATATATTTCTTTATCTTATATATAATTATAAATCACAATATATATATATATATATATATATATATATATATATATATATATATATATATATATATATATATATATATATATATATATATATATATATTTATATACATAATATTAATAAATATATATATTTATATATATGTATATATATATATTATATATATATATGTATATATTATATATTATATATATTATATATATATATAATATAATAATATATATTATATTATATATTATAATATATATGATATATATATATATATATATATATATATTATATATATATATATACTAGATATATATATATATATATATATATATATATATATTTATAATATAGTATTATATATAATATATAATATATATATATATATATATATATATATATATGGCCTGGAAATTTTCAACACAATAGACTTCTTCGTTTTTTTTAGCGAATTTTTTTGTCAGCTGATATGGAAAAAAAAGTGATTTTTGAGAAAAACGCCTATAAAGATTTTGAATGATTTTTTTTCAGAAAGTAAAAGATATACACAATCACCTCACCTAAATAGACACCAAACCGCAAGTAAAGTTTTATTCACAAACGCACCGCACCGCACCGCACCGCACCGCACCGCACTAAAATTCATTTCTATTTCAAAATAGTTCAGCTCCGACTTTGCAGAAATATTTTTACTTTTCCAAAAATTATCTTAAAAATTTATACTCCGGCTTCGGCTCCGGCTCCGGCTCCAACTCCGGCTATGGCTCCGACTCCGGTTCCGGCTTCGATTCCAGTTCCGGCTCCAGCTCCTTTTCAAAATTGTTCAGCTCCAACTTTAAAGAATTACTTTCAACTGCAAAAAAATTGTTCTTCAGCTCCGGCTCCGGCTCCGGCTCCGGCTCCGGCTCCGGCTCCGGCTCCGGCTCCGGCTCCAGCTCCGACTCCAGCTCCAACTTCGTTTCCATTTCAGAATAGTTCAGCTCCGACTTTGCAGAAGTATTTTAACCTGCAAAAACAATTTCTTTAAAAAAAATTATACTTTACCTAAGGCTCTTATCCGGCTCCGGCTCTGGCTCCGGCTCTGGCTCTGGCTCCGGCTCCTTTTCAAAATTGTTCATCTCCAACTTTGTTGAATTACTTTCATCTACAAAAAAATTTCTTGAAAAAAATTTGTTCCTCAGATCCGCATCCGGCTCCGACTCCGGCTCCGGCTCCGGCTCCGGCTTTATCTCCGACTTCGTTTCATATTTCTTTGCATAAGTATTTTTATCTGCAAAAACAATTCTTAAATAATTAATACTTTACTTCCGGCTCCGGCTCCGGCTCCTGGCTCCCGGCTCCGGCTCCGGCTCCAATTCAGAATAGTTCAGCTCCGACTTTGCAGAAGTATTTTTACCTGCAAAAACAATCTTTTTTTAAAAAAAAATATACTTTGGCTCCGGCTCCGGCTCTGGCTCCG
This sequence comes from Trachelipus rathkii, assembly GCA_015478945.1. Taxonomy (NCBI): domain Eukaryota; kingdom Metazoa; phylum Arthropoda; class Malacostraca; order Isopoda; family Trachelipodidae; genus Trachelipus; species Trachelipus rathkii. The sequence continues at coordinate 43,966 of JABUQX010084308.1, forward strand.
GCTCCGGCTCCGGCTCCGGCTCCTATTCAAAATTGTTCAGCTCCAACTTTGAAAAATTATTTTCACCTGCAAAATTAATAAAAAATTTGTTTTTAAGCTCCGGCTCCGGCTCCGGCTCCGGCTCCGGCTCCGGCTCTGGCTCTGGCTCCGGCTCCGGCTCCGGCTCTGGCTCCGGCTCTGGCTCCGACTCCGGCTCCGGCTCCAACCCCGAGTCCGTTTTCATTTCAGAAAAGTTCAGCTCGCCTTTGCGAAGTATTTTTACCTGAAAAACAAGTTCGTTAAAAAATGTATAATTTTGCGTTCGGCTCCGTCTCGGCTTCCGGCTCTGACTTGGCTCCGCTCCGGCTTGGCTCGGCTCCTATCTGCATAATTTGTTCAGCTGCATCTTTGCAGATATATTTTCACCTGCAAAAATTTTCTTTAAAAAAATTTGTTTTTTGGCTCTATCTCCGGCTCCGGCTCCGACTCTGACTACATTTATATGATTGAGAAAGAGCCTGATCTTGGGTTGTGTTTGCGAAAAGGAAAAGTTTAATTTATTATAAAATGTGAATAAAACCTAGAAAGATCCTGGAAAGTTGAATTGCAATTTCGAACCTGGAAATGAATTTTTTTAGTTTGACACCCCTATCAAAAAATATCCTGTATCTTAAAAACCTTTCGGAATTTCGAAACAAAAATTACACCATGATGTAGAAGAGGAAATTTTCTAATAATTAAAGTAATTAAAAAAAAGTGAAATTTTTTATTTTTACCCTAAAAAGTAAGGGTTGGGCAAGTACAGGGTCCCCTTAAACCACGACAGTAGGAAGTAATATACACACGAAATTTGCTTGATTTTCATTGGTCGAGGCATCATTCACTTGAATGACGTCACTATTCTGTTCTTTCTAGCCTCGCGTGTTTTTGTAAAGACAGAATCTTTTATGTCATTATTTTTTTTATTCTGTTAATGTTCTTTTACATATAGAAAGAAAAATATCGATTCATTCAAATATATTTATAAATATAAATATAAATTCCATTTGCAAATCATTTTATTAATGTATAAGAAATAACAGCTGAGCATATTGTATAATACAGTACGTTATTTATTCTATACTATTCATATGTTCATATTAGGCTTCTTAGAGGCTAATCTTGTGTTCATAAAATCGGGGTCAGAATTTTTATAAGAATTATTTTAACGGGGTTCGCTGGGTGCAAAATCCAGATATTTCTAGTATTCGCTCCCTTTATTCGAAGCCTTGTCGATATAACTGTAATGACATATTCTTTCTTATAGTATTTTTTTTTATCATAGTTATTTTTAATTGTTTAAAAATAGTAACGTATAGTATACTTTTTTTATTCGTTTAACAATTTTGTATATATATATATATATATATATATATATATTATATATTATATATATTTATATATACTTTAATATAATATATATATATTATTATATATATATATAATTATATATATATATTATTTATATATAATATATATATATAAATTATAAATATAATATATATATAATATATATATATATATATATATATATATATATATATATATATAATATATATATATAATATATATATATATATATATATATATATATTATATATATATATATATATATATATATATATATTATATATAATTTTATATATTAAATAATATATATAATATATATATTATTTAATTTTTTTATTATTTTAAAATTTTTATAATAATATATATATATATATATATATATATTATATTATATATATATATTATTATTATTATATAATATATATATATATATATATATTATATATATTTATATATATATACATATATTATAATATATAAATATATATATATATATATATATATAATATATATATATATAATAAATATATATTAATATATAATATATATATATATATATATATATATTATACTATATATATATATAATATAATATATATATATATATATTGCATATCATATGCTAATTCTGGGATAGTGGAAGATATAATAGACAGAACACCTGTGTGCAATTAAAGATGCACCTGTACGAGTAAAAAGTGAATGTTGTCGATATATGAATGCTGTTTATTCCTTTTTGGCAAATTCTGAGACGAGACCCACGCTGTAAAAATTTATTTTCTTTACAGTAATGAGAATTTGCATTAATTCTCCTCCTTTCATTTTCCTTTTTCCTTCTCCGACTATATATGAGAGAAGAAATAAAAGTTTGCTGCGTAAGAGCACGAAGTGTGTATCTTGCTACTCAAAAATCAAAAATTAAAAATCTCCACGTAAAAGGTAGAACAGTATATCTGTTTGTGAAGTGCGCTATCGTATGAATGCTTGAGTACAGCCACTCTTTTTTTTAATTATTCTCCCAAAAGGGGAAGTGGAGTATCTCAAATACAAGTAATTTGTATAATATATATATATATATATATATATATATATATATATATATTATATATATATAATATAATATTATATATTATTATATATATATATATATATATATATATATATATATATATATATATATATATATATATATATATATATATATATAATCTATTTATTTATATTTTATTAATATATTTTTGTATGTGACATTAATATATATTTTCAGTTTTAGGGAACTCCGTCAAGAAACTTTCGATTCTTCCTCAAGATTTCGATTAAGGCATTTCCATAACGAAGAATTCGGGAGTACTCAAACTCAGAAAAAGTTTCCAATCGCCTCCCCGGACAGAGGATAAAAGGCAAAGCAGGGATTATTTATTTCTCTTAAAATATAATTATATTTTCTTTAATATAATTTCCATAACTAATATTTTTTTTTTTAATATTTAATCTTTTTTTATTTTTTTTATATTAATATTGAGACTAACGTCCTCCGTTTTTTTATGCTAAAATGTGTTCATTTTTCTTCATCAAAGCAGCTGCCAGAAAATGCAAGCCGGGGTAAGTTCATTCATTCATAATCGTGTATATGTTTCTTATATATTTTCTGTTGTGGTTTTCTTTCGAAATATTTCTTTTTCTTTTTGATCAACATTTGTTTTAATGCCCTCGGACGACGAGGGGGTTATTAACATATCCGCAAGCAATCCCACTGAGAATATTCCACCTCATGAAGAGCAAATTCTAGGTTCCGAAACCGATAGCCAAAATATTAATTCTCCTTCTGTGGCAAATAATTCCGAAATCATGGAACTTCCTACATTAACATTGATCGTTTATCCCAAACAAAACCAAATATTCCTCTTTTAGTTTGTTTTGTTGATAATATTTGGAAGGGTCCAAAGTTGCGGAGGTGGTTTAAGTCCGTAGATTTGTATTTCGAAGATGAAGGGATCACTTCTGATGTCGAAAAACTGCGTGCTTATACACGATTTGTTAATATGAAGGAAGGAAATGTGTCCTTTCTGGTACAGTCAACGCCTGAATTATGTAGAGCAAATAGTTGGGAAGAATTGGGTTAACCAAAGGGTTCAAAACCCGCCTTTTTTGAATTATGTAGAGCAAATAGTTGGGAAGAATTTAAGACAGATCTTTCCCTATTGCTTGAATTCCCTCATTTTAAAAGCTCTTTTGAAGCCTTCAATGATTTTGTCAATGTTAAATGGATTCTTAATCACTCTCTTCCTGAATTCCTAACAAATGCGCAGAAAGCTCTGCAGACTTTTCTTGATTCCGCTTCTATGCTACACGATGTAAAATTCTCTGACGAACAGCTTCGTCTCCTTTTATTCTCCACTCTGTATGCGAATGCGAAACCGCGGTTTCAAAGAGTGATTAATGAAGAATTTGATATAACAAATTCCATACTAAAACAGATTCAAACCAATTTAAAGAAAACCCACGTGCTAAATAGTAGTAAATTCGCTTCATCATCTAATAAATCATAAGGTTCCAACTACTCCATTCCAGTGCACTCAACCCAATCTGAGAAGGGTAATGTACAACAATCTTTTTCACTGGCTCATACAGCAAAAAGTATGCCAAAATCTCCTATAAATTATTCTTCAAATTCCAATTTCTCTACTCCTAAAAATCAGAATTTAGGTAATGTTTTGTTTTGCCGAAGGTGCGAGCGTCATGGGCATGGCACCCCTCGTGCGTGTTCCGACCCTACTGCTCGATGTGTAATCTTCCCCACGCACGCGGGTCACAAAGAAATTGCCAAGGCACATCCTGGCAACCTTTCTCTCCTAAAGTTTAGCCCGAGTCAAGGTGATTTCGCCATATGAACAGGAAAAATATGAGCAAAAACCACCAAGCTTTCATATAAATCAGTCTGTAAAAAAAGGTTCAAATACGTGTTTCTATCGTAATCAAAACAGTTCTAAAAGAAACTACCAGGTGAATAACTGTCAAATTATGACAAACTCCTATTCCAAGGGTGCAAACTATTCCAATAATGTCCAAAATGTTGCATCATATCAATATAAAACCGCTTCGCAAAATGCCGAAAACTGAAATCGTAGTAACATGTCTCCGCATTCTTATCAATATTCTGATGACAATACTGAGTGACAGGTAAGCTTTTTGGATCCACATTATGTTCCAAACACCAATTTTTATAATAAATCTGTGAAATATAGACCAAATAGGCATGAATTTTACTCCAATAATCCGCCTTCACCGCATTCTTCACCCAAGTATCGCACCTCAAATTTCCGTAATCCGCCGCAATTTTGTCAAAGTTCGGTTCAGTCTTCCTCTTTTCGTAATTCAAATTTTTAAAAAGGGTTACGAGTTTCAAGCCTCGAAACGTCGTAATGTGCCCCTTAGAGGCCAACATTGTAAATATTGTCAATAATAATCCGTCTCTTATAAGCATAGATAACATAGACGAAAATTCTATCATCGGGAAAAGCTATTTTCTCAAAGTCAAATTGATTGTTGAATACGAATTCATCTATGAAATAACGAGCTACCTTGACATTGGCTCGGGCGTAAGTTTGTTATGTTATCAGGTATTTGAAAGACTACGTAAGTCATATCCTTTTGAGTTGCAAGAAAATAACATTGTTTTAAAATCGATCTCCGGAAACGTTATTCCAAATCTGGGTAGAGTAAAAATTCAGTTGTTATTGAACAATAAGTTATTTAATATTCATCTAATTGTCGTGAACGACCAGTGTACCTTCAGCGGGAATATGCTGTTAGGCACTGATGTTCTTGCATGTTTTCCTATCATTCTTGACTTGAAGAATGAAAATTTATCTATGGTTGCATGAAACAGGTTTAACTAAATTTCCTCCATGTGTTTATGATCCGCTGATTCATGATCCAAATACCAGTTTCAATCCCATGTATCACGATAAATCCTCTTCGCATTTAGTCGATTCTAAAGTCATTACTGTTAATTCTCCCTCCGATTTGCATCATCTCAATTTCGAAAACGAATCCTTCATACACGAACTTTCCATTTTTGATGACGAAAGTTATGAATTATCTTTGACCAAATACGGTAAAATTTGACGCCTTTTCAAGTGCCATTTTGTCTGTCAATGTCAAATCGCAAGCGGGAACGTCACCCCCTAATGATATCTATCTTGTATCTGAGAAGAATTCAATCTCAAATATCATTTTTGCCAATGTTTTAAGTGCCGTAAAAGAAGATACAATTCTTATAAAGTGTATAAATTTCAGTTCTTCCCCTATCATCCTTGACAAAAACCCTGTCATATCCAAGGCAAATTCTTTTGCTTTTAGAAGTATTCTTTCAAATGTGAATATAATAGAATCATCCAAAGGACTCTCCGACGCAGAGCTACGTGATGTATATAAGGAAATTTTAGTCAAATTCGAAGAAAGAGGCAGATTTAGTGGTCCTGCAGGATGCGTCGCAATTGGAACAAATCCTAGCTTTTGGGAACGACAAGGTTGATCTTTGTCCGTTGTGGGTGAATTTAAGCTGGAATTAACGCCAGAAGCTCCAAAATATATTTACACTCCGAATTATCAACTCTCTCATAAATTTCAGTCCGATATTGACGACTGGATTGACGATTGTAATTTAAAAGAGTATATAGAGCCTTCTGACTCTCTCCATTCTAGTCCTCTTCTCGATAATTCCCAAGAAGCATTGTGTAAAGCCCAGGGTCGTTTTAGACTACCAAAAGCTTAATAAATATATAATTCCGGTACAGTTTCCAATACCTAGGATCCAAGATACGCTTTCTAAGCTGGGAAATTCTAACGTCTTCACGTCCCTAGATTTATTAACGGACTACTACAATGTGGGCGTCTCACCTGAAAGTCGTCCCTACCTTGCGTTTTCTTCCCACCGTTGGCATTGGCAGCCCAAGGTGCTACCAATGGGAGTCCGTACAGCTCCAAATATATTTTGTAAAATAATGGAAGCAGCTCTCTCTCAATTTCTGGGTATTCACGCTATCATTCATTTGGACGATATTATTGTATATTCAAAAGATATCGAGTCACATTATCAGAGTCTTAAATTAGTATTCGAAGCTCTAAAAAGGGCAAAATTAAAAGTAAAATTGGAAAAGGCGAACTTTTTCAAGCGTTCTCTTGTTTATTTAGGTTTCCTTAATAGGTCTTAAGGTCTTTCTGCAGACCCAACAAAACTCCAAGCACTGAAATCGTTTCCATTTCCCACGGATGTTACTTCCACCCGTGCTTTTATTGGATTTACTTCGTTTTATCGTAGCCTTATTCCCTCGTTTTCTGTTGTGGCACAACCTATCATCTCATTGTTTCGTAAGAATGCTAAGTTTGTCTGGTCAGATGAACAGCAAAAAGCTTTTGATACGCTTAAGCAGAAGTTTATTATTGAATCGCTATTACAGTTTCGAGATTTCAGTAAAGAGTTCATTATTTGTACTGATGCCAGTGGTTTCGGGCTGGGTGCAGTTCTAGCACAAAAAGATTCTAATGGTAATGATCGTCCAGTCACCTTTGCTTCAAGGATGTTAAGTAAAGCTGAGAATAATTATTTTAGTATAGATAGAGAAGCCTTAGCCATTACTTTCTAAATTTCGTAATACTGTTTTCGGATACAAAGTAAAAATATTAACTGATCACCAACCACTTGTTTCGATTTTCAAGAACAAATATTTAACTCATAAATTAGCTAGGTGGGCATTGAAAGTAAACTCTTTCGATCCTGAATTTTGTATATAGAGGGAAAGAAGAATATTTGTCCAGACTTTCTCTCACGCCCTCCCCCCTCTCTCGTCCCAGTCAATTGTTTTTCAAATGTAGATTCTTCTTTCGTAAATAAAAAGTTGTTTAACCTCACTTCTGATGTGATTAAAATTGTCCGAGATTGTCACCAATCATCAAATTAATTAAAGAAAATGGTAATACTTATAGCTTTCCTCATGCATACATTAAAAATATCTTGTACTATGTTAAAAGAGATGCAATATCTCATCGAAGTTCCTGATTCCTTAATTTATACTGTATTAAATATTAATCATTGTAGTCTTGGTTCCGGATACATGGGGTCACGTTTGTACAGAAAAGAGAATCAAAAAACGGTATGTTTTTCCCAAGATGTCAAAATTAGTTAACCAGTTCTGCAAAGAATGTCCCTCTTGTTTAAGAGTTAAAGGAAATATTCCAAAAAGAGCTCCCATTTTCAAGTACCGACCGCTTATCAGCCTTTCAGTCGCGTTCATACTGATATATTAGGCCACTTCCAACCTGTAGGAAAACGGGTTCTAAATGTATCCTTGTTTTTAAAGATTCGCTTACACGTTTTATTGAACTTTGTCCCATACCTTCCGGCAGTGGTGTTCATATACCCAATGTGCTGTTACACCGAGTTATTGTTCGTCATAATAACCCCTCCGAAATCCTCAGTGACAATGCATATGAATATGTTTCTTCCTTTTTCAAACAGTTGTGTAAATTATGGAAGATTAATAAAGTAGAAATCTCCATTCGCTCTCCTATAGCAAATAGTAACGTTGAAAGATGTAATTTACAAATAGAGAATTACTTACATCATTATGTAAATGAAAAAGTTGATTATTGGTCATCTTATCTTCCCTTTGTACAGTTGTGCATAAATAGCACGTATAATGAGACCAAAGGAGATAGTCCACATTACGTTCTCTATGGGTACAATAAACGACTTCCTTACGATGTTGAAAATTTCATCACCCCTTTTACAAATCCAGATAAAATTTTTTATCCTAGTCACGAAGATCATAAAGATTTAGTTATAAAAACCAATCTGATTAGAGAAATTGCTAAAGAAAACTTAGAAAATGAAACGATGAAATTTGTAAATAGACAGCATAGCAAAGCTCTCGATAGAAGAATAGTAATCGGAAGCCGCGTTTATATTCTAGACATCAAGCCTTCTGGTATAAAAAAGAAACTCTTCAAGAGATGGAAAGGCCCCTATAGTGTTATAGGAATATTAGGTCGTAATAGGTTTATTTTACAGTGTTTACAAAGTGGACGCGAAATCGCTGTACATAGTGATAATTTTAAGTTGGTTCCAGAACCAGTTTTAGACCCTAATTTCCCTCAAAAAACAAATTATTCCTCTTCTAAAGATAACCAATGTAAACAAGTTCGTTTAAATGTTGATAGAAATGATGAAACTGAGCAATTAACTCAAAGTGATTCTCAGGAAGATGAGTCCGAAAATGTCATTTTTCCTCACAAGTACACACATAGGATGAACAAAGATCCGATTTCAGATCAACAAAATAACAATTTCCAGTATTCCAATCCTTCTTTCAATGATCCTATTCGTGTCCAACCTGATATAAATTCTCCCAATAAAAGTGTACAGAATAGTCCGAAAGATCTAACTTTCCAATCAGACAGTACTTTCCAATCTTCTTTCTCTGGTTTTCGTGGGCCTATGATAGTTAAAACCAGCATAGTTTTAGTAGGTTTAAGTCTGAAACTGACATTTCTGACAGTAGCTATGTTCCACATCAACACTACAAAGGACGTAGGGAGCAGAGTCCTTTCTGGTTAAGGTCATCTAAAAGGATATTTCCGTCTCATAGCACCCCCCTTCTTAATGACTACAACCAACCTTCTTGTTCTTACCCTCGTAACGATTTATCATTTTCAGAAGACTGTTTTCAGGTTTCTTTTATGTCTGTTATTTCCTTTGAAACGCCTTGCATTTTATGGTAAGTGTTAAATGAACAACTAATGGATAAATTTTAGGATGTTGTATATATTTTTTTTATAATCTCTTGTTTGTCATGATTTAATATTCCCCGAAAGCCGTACCTGAATTGTTATGGAAGTGAGGGAATCGTAAATCTGGAAGAAGAAGAAATGTTTCTATATTTAGTAGTTATTATGTTGTAAATATTATGAATGGATTAAAATTTAAATACTTCTGTTTTCATATCATATTCTTATACAGAATGTCTTGTAAATTTTAAAATGTAAAATTTATTTTAGGGGGAGAAGCTATTCTATACGATATAAATAATATATATATATATATATTTATTCGTTGATTCTATAATAAAAACAGTAAGCATTAAAATTTCTCTTAGTTTATAAAATTTGTGTGTAATACTTTTAGAAGAGTCAATGAGAGACAGGTAAATAGAAACTCTGAGCAATATTTAAGTGAGCGAAGAACGAACGGAATATGTTTCAGGAGTCTTGCACGAGAGTTCTAAGGAGAGAGATGTGATAACGCTTGCTGCGTGCGTAAAGAGAGTAGTGTAATTTCTCATACGAGCTTATTCATTTATTTCGTCCATAATAGCTCAAGTGTTGAGTGACTCATTTTGTGTTGTTATCAATTTACTGAAGTGAATAATATTCTTATGCATTTCTAATTTACTTATTATTCTGAAAAAGTTTCCTATTCTACATTATTTGTTAACCGATCTTGCAAGTGATCTGTGTAACTATTCCATTATATTTATGTCTTGTAACTGAACAAAAAGTGCAGTCCTTTTAAATATTATAACATTGTGTTTAAGAAGAAATCAATATAGATAATCTTGTGATTATATTATTCAAGTGAAGAAACTGTTTTTGTGTAAAATATTCGTCTCTGATAATATAAGTGAATTTTATGAACTCGAATGCTCATTATTATTTGCATAGAAAAGCAACAATTCTCCGACTGCAGGTATTGTCATTATTGAATAACTCTCTTTCTCTCCACACCAGGCTCAAATATTATAAACATTTATTGAATTTATCTTGTGTCAAATTTTACAAGTCTCTCTTCTCTCGTATTCAATATTTATCCATTATACATTTAAGAAGATTAAGAATATTTGTATATAATCTACGTTTACATTTATGTGATTTATGAATAATTGAAGACTAGTTATTGATAAGGGAAATGAAACTTATTTGAATGAAATATATTATTTTAACAAGGAATTTGAATTTTTTGCATATATATATAAATATACTAGTAAAATTTGGATTTAAATGTGGTATCATTATACCTCCCATATCTTTGATCATTTATTTGAATTATTGCTGTGTCAGTCTCGTTACCATGAAACTTCTGTTGGTTTTTGAACGCATCTTCTTCGAATTCTGATTGTCTTCCATTGTGGCTCCACACGGTTATAGAATCCTCAAGTACCTGTAATTAGAAATAAGAAACAGAGTAAATATATAAATATATATATATATATATATATATATAATATATATATATATATATTATATTATATATATTTATATATATATAATATATATATTATAATATATATTATATATATATATATATATATATATACTATATTATTATATATATATATTATATATAATATATATATATATATATTAATATTATATATATATATATATTATATATATATATATAATTATATATATATATATTATATATATATTTTATATAATATAATATATATATTATATATAATTATATATATAATATATATATATTAATATATATATATATATATATATATAGATATATATATATAGTATATATATATATTATATATATATTTATATATTATTATATATAATATATATATATAATATATATATATATATATATATATAT
>JABUQX010084309.1:10000-12500 GCA_015478945.1 Trachelipus rathkii
TTTTTATTATTTTTTTTTTTACATTTTTGTAATAAGACTTTACACGCTGCTTCCAAGTATGTAATTGGTTTTTATGTAAGTTAAACCGTTTTCGGGTTTTTTATTTTTTACATCAATTTTATTGAAATAAATGTGATTTTTAAATAATTATTTAAAATATTTCGAACTTTTGAATCATGTCCATCACCACTGAAATTCATTGTTAGTATCATATACTAGCAATATGTTAAAAAAAAAACAAAAAAAAAATCAAAACTGACGGAGTCTTAAAACATAACAGGGCCTATACGATAATTTTATAATTTAATTTCTTTGCTAATGACCAAGGGATACAAAACAATACTTTGAAGCTAAATCATAAAGTACTATAGAATATGCAGCTTCACCTTAAGCTTGACAAGTTTTAGCTGTAAAAGTTGTCAAGATAAAAATTTTTAATGAGGCTTGACTTTAGGGAATTAATTTCCAAATCATAGGGCATCATTTGAGCATGTGAAATTTCTAAGCCAAACATTACCAATAGTTTAATTTTGGGATGCATTTGAATTCTTTTTATTTTCTACTGAATTACCCATTTTATTTTTAATCTTGTTACATAAAAATGAAAAATGATTACTAGCATTATATTTATAACAAAGGTTTTTAAACCTATACCTGCATTGAGACTGATCATGATTCAGATAACTGCACAAAATGCACCCACCAATTTTTATGTTCTTTATCCTACTTTCAGGACTATCAAATTTTTGACACTTGCTTATATAATGGGTATCATACCCATCAATTTTTAAATGATGACACAGAACACAATTTGCTGGTCTACTTGACACATTGTTTGTTTTTAATCTACTGGCAGTGCTAGGCTTAGCACCTTTTTTCCCTGAGGTTCAAAACAGAATTTTTTGTAGAACACGACCAGAGTTACGTTCCCATGCTCGCTTTCTTTTATCTATTGAGCACCTCAAAGGAGGTGTCCAATATAGAATTTAAATCTGGTTTGGCATCATTGTTTACTGTCATGAAAGAATTTTTTTATTTTTTTCTGAAATTCCTTGCCAAACAAAATATTGCATAAATATTTGACCATCTACACAACTACCAGATCTCGCAAATTACCTAATATTTTTAATTAAACAATTATAAAAATACTTAATTATAATTCGTAAGTATGAGTAATTCAGCACCACAGACATAATGCTGATGAAGATAATTTAATAGCTATTACCAGATGTCAAATGACCCACTTAAAACCCCAGCATGATCGACTAAGATCTATTAAATAACCAGGAGCAGGCTTTGGGGGCTTTAATCTGAGAAGAAAGTTAGGCAGATAGTCTCGCCAGGGGTTACAAAATATCAAGATTGAAATTTAAGGAAATTTAAAAAAGAAAATATAAAAAAACAATTTACTAAATTTAGTTAATCTTGACTATGTAAAAAAAATATTTAAATATAAAGATAATAAAATAAAGAGAAAAATTTTACTTTTAATTGCTTAAACTATCTTTAAGTGGAAATTAAATATTAAATATAAGGAATTATATGAATAGAAAGGTATTGGAAGATGCTCCAAGCCAATCCAGCTCCATCACAGCAACAACAAGCCTCAAGCTGAAAAACAAATTGAAGCCTTTTAAAAGTTGGTATCTTTTAAGGCCAACTTCCTAAATCTATGATTTTAGAATTATTTGATGTTACATATACAAATAATGCACAACTTACAAGAAGAATGATCAAAAAGCTGCCTCAAAATGTGATTCTTTTTATACTGACTGTGACAAATGAGCCAAATGTGGCTATGACCTTTAAAATTTTATAAATAATAATTAATTAGGACCTCTGCTATTTCGGCATACTTTATATAAGCATAAAGTAATTCAAGTAAAAAGTAAAGTAACAGCCTGATAAGCCACACTTACTCACCAAATAAATGGTAACCTTGAATTGTATCTTACCTTCTTGACTGTTCTCCCTTGCTGATTAAAAGAGATTAGAGCCGTTTTCGTTTTGGCATTTTGTCTTACGCTTGATAAGATAAAATCTTACGCATTTTAAGAACGGTTTCGTGCCAAATCGACCCCGAATAAATTTTATTCTAAAACTTGTTTATAAACATTACAAAAATCAGCTGTTTTATGATTGACTTCAAAGGAATTTGGAGGATATTATTCATAAAATGAAGAATAATGATGGATGTTTTCAAGATATTTTAGATTTTTTGGATAATAAAAAAAAAGGAGGAGAGATTATTGCACTTTCTTCCTTACTAATTAAGTGTAAATTTTCTGGGTTGTAATATATCATATATATATATATATAATATATATATATAATATATATATAATATTATATATATATATATATATATATTATATATATTATATAGTATAATATATATATATATAATTATATATATATACTGGACAGAAGTTACTTAACGCTCACCACGGAACGGGAGGTCGGATAAGAAAAAAAAAATTCACAGGTAGCATCTATGATA
>JABUQX010084309.1:15000-29737 GCA_015478945.1 Trachelipus rathkii
GACAGGGAAATAGCAATCTTACGGAATTTGTCAAAATTCTTACGTTTGGTGAGAATATTCTCAAATTTTTCTTAAAATTTGACAAAACGACCGGTTATTTTGAGAACGTTCTTATTTTTCGTAAGAATTCGTAGGAATATTACCAAAACGAAAACGGCTTAGGACTCCTAATGAACTTCCAATTGAAATGTTTGTAGTCTTGATTTTGCTATTCCCAGCAACACAAATCTCAGGATATTAGAAAGATGGTATTAATAGATGATCAACATGAAAATCAGCATTAATAGTAAATAATAATTGCTAATAGCTTTGTTGGTACAGCTGTACTCTATCTAAGAGTAACCTATTAAGGTAAAAAGCTATTCGCATAGCAACGTAGCGATTAGAGCCGAACAGAAACAGTCTCAGCTGATCAGATGGTCACAGTATCAACTTTGTCTTTATTTTCTTCCTTTTTAGGATTGGGGCAACTAGGCCAATTTATTGGAGTAAACAAGAGCAGTTTGTCAGGCGAAATGTTAATAATTAATAATTATGTTAATAATTAATGAAATATGAAAAATGAACAATAAAAAGCACCACATCATAATGCACCACTAATCATCTTCTCAGAAGTTTAAAATATAGAGAACATATCTATTTGTACAACATATCACTATTTTGAAATTTATTCCTCTCCATTCTTCTAAGAAAACCAATATACATATTGTAGCAGTGGTATGTGTTCTGCCATTGTATTGTACGTACTACTAAATATATACTGATGGTGATTCACTTCTTTTGGTTATCCATCCATATACAATAGCAGTGGTATGAGGTGCCAAATGTTTGAGACCTAATACCATACCTGGATGAATCGTTCTTCTTTGTTAACCAGAAAGCTGAAGAGAAAAAATGGAAGTACATCTGAAGATGTAGAGAGAGCCCTTCCATAGAGAGAGAGTAGTTAATTATCCTAGTGTCGATGGAACCAGTCATGTTAAACTGAGGTTGATAGACCTGGTTATTAACTGAGTGACTAATGTTCCTGTCTCTATAGATCTGCTTGTTGCTTGAAGTTTCTTCGTTGTTTAACATCCTGAAATTGACGATGGAAATAGCCATGTTAAACTGAGGCTGGGAGACCTGGAAATAAAGGTATGACTTGTTCCCGTCTTCATCAGAGTGCTTGTTGCTTGAAGATTTTCTTTGATGTGACATTTTGAAATTGTGATGAGCGATGACGAAATCAGCCATGTTTAACTGAAGCTGGTAGGCCTGGGTATTGACAGGGTGAATGATGGTCATGTCATCACAATGCTGGATTTTTTCTTCTTAGATCTGGTCTGCTGCTGGGAATTACTACTGTTTGTTGTCTGCTTTCTTTCCCAGGGAGACCAGTTTTGTAGCAAAGGTAGTTCGTCTGCATTTTCTTCTTGAACCATCCTTCTCACCCATTATCCATTGATTAAGCGATTAAAGTCATGTTTGAATACAGTTTGTATAAACTTGAAGTGAATATAGCTACATTACAAATAAAATATTCACTACCGCAAGGTTTTCTTTTATATACGAAGGAGACATTTTGTAAATAAAGAGGTTTTACAACCGATGTTCACTCACCAAAGGTTATATCACAACTGTTCCCTTTCCCCTAGACGTCATAATGAATGGCGTCATTACAAAGAGCAGATTGGTTCATTACAGCCCATCCCAGGTTAGGGATAAAGAATAAAAATTTGATAAGGGATAAATGTACAAAGTCAGTGATATTTCAATTTATCACTGTGTGTCATCGGAATATGATAAGGGAGTAATATTCTCTTTCCTTCTTCATATATATATATATATATATATATATATATATATATATATATATATATATATATATATATATATATATATATATATATATATATATATATATATATATATATATATATATATATATATATATATATATATATATATATATTTGAATGGTCCTTATTTTTGATGTTATTGTATTTATATACAGGACCCCGTAGATTTGTTCCAAATCATCTTGAAGTATTCCATTCCAAGTTTGATGTTGATCGGTTAGCAACAACCCGTGCCCCATGGGTGTCAAAAGTTGCCATGTTGTGGCTAATAGGCTTTTCCAAAGAATTAGTGTTGCTGCACAGTGATCAGGAGTGTATTAAGATAATTTCCTTTTATATAATATTATAGTGTTTTAAAATATTTTTAAAATTAAATGTCACTGAAAGAACTGTTTCTCATCTGTTCAATGAAAAATCTAATAACCGAGAGTAACGTGACCTATTTTATAACTTGCGTACATTAAATTTAAATTTACATGATAGTGTACCTCTTGTAACTGATGAATGTTTATTGTTCTGGAAAAAGGCACGTATACCAACGCAAGACCGTTCGGACTGCACCAAGAAATGTAAAAAGTTATACGAATATCATCGTGGACTAGAAAGGCACAAAAATGAAAGAGCGAGTTATGTAGACAAAAAGAAAAAGAGTTTGAAGATAGTCTAGATGATCTGTTCGATATATGCCATGCAAATGTAATGGATATGATCGAAATAGAAGGAGTTAGAAAGTTTTTTACATATGCAGCGACAAAATGTAAGTGTTGGTTGCATGTTGGGTATAGATATGAAGGTAACAGCTGCAGAAGTACGAAAGGCTGAACGAGTAGCAAAGGAATTAAAAAGAAGAGAAAAGCAACTTTCGACCACTACAGATTAGTGAAGTTATGTAGTTCAATTTTAAATAACTGCAATTTTTTACCAATTCGCACTTACTGTCAACCTGATGTTTCTTGCATATTATATTTCACAACGCTATTGTCTGTTATAAGTAAATTTTAAATAACTAATATTTTACCAATTTGCACTTACTGCCAACCTGATGTTTCTTTCATATTAAATTTCACAACTCTATTGGCTGTCATAATATCGAGTAATCTTAGTTTTAAAGGTATATTTAAGAATGTGATTATCTGTTTTCCTCATCAGATGGTAACGAAACTCGAGACTCCCAGGTAGAAACTATAGTAGAAACTATTCAATCATCTAGCAATCCAAGTAAGTCAGATATCGACGAATACGCAGAAATAGAAAGTGATGTGTCATTTCAGAGTGCTCCCGTTTCATCCAAAGGAGCTAGGAAAGAAATATTGACATCTAGACTCTCAGCAGCGCTAGATAAATGTAAAGTAAGCGATGGACATGCCGTTCATATATTGACAGCTTGCGTTGAGGCACTAAATTTAAGTCAGAGAGAATATGTCATCAACCGTACGTCCATTAAAAAGGGTTGAGAAAAGTTTCGTAAACAAGCAACACTAAGCGTAAGATCTAAATTTAGTGATTTGAAATTAACTATGTAGCTATTCACTTAGAATCTAAAATGTTCCCTGATATTACCGGAAAAAGGTCACTTAATCTACTCCCAGTGATAGCAACACCTTTCAACATAAACAACTTCTAGGAGTTCCAGAACTTTCATCAGGAACGGGTAAAGAGACATCATCAGCTGCATGATACTCTACAGGAATTTTCACTACTGGACACTGTTCAAGCTTTTATTTTTTGACACAACTGCCAATAATACAGGGAGGCTAAACGGCGCATGTTATCTTCTCGAACAAAAACTAAACCTTTTCTTGTCGACACCATATTTATGAAATTGTATTGCAGGTGGTTTTCAGTAAAGTACAACTTTCACCGATTAAAGGGCCAGAGATCCCTTTATCTAAAAGATTTCAAAAAACTTGGAACAAAATTAACAAGGAACAATATTTGACATGGGAGGAAGACATAGAGGTAAGAACAATATTAAAAGATGATGTAAATGAGATCTTACAGTATGCCCAAAATAAAATTAAAGAGGATCAACCTCGTCATGATTATCAAGAATTTTTGAAACTAGCAATAACTTTTCTAGGTAATAGACCATCACGCCGAATACATTTCCGGCAACTAGGAGCATATCACTTAGGAAGATGGATGGGAAAAGCAATATTTTGCTTAAAAATGTATATATTAGAAAACAGTTTAAATTGACACCAACAGAGGAGAAAGCAATAAAACTGATATGTTTGTTGAAGAATATTGTTTATTCTATGAAAAATTATATTTTATGTATTTTGTTTTGGCTACTTTGCCAGTAGAGAGAATTTTGGCAACATGGCCATATTTTTACTAGTGTATCATAGTCTTGTTATTGTTTACAGTAACAGCGTGAATCTCGATGTAATAACACACGCTCATGTATTATAGGGTTAGTATTTAGTAAAATATCCATTTATTCAATGTGTTTCATTATTCATATGTAGGTTGTTACCAGTAGAAACGATCTACTTTAACATGGTAGCTGAGAGTAGTTTGTAACAAGCCTAATTTGAATGTGAAACAGAAAATGGAAAGTAGGCCTAGGTCAACCCTATAATAGAATTAGGAAATAGGCCTAGATAACCCTATAATAGAATTAAGAAATAGGCCTAGATAAACTCTAAAATAGAATTAGAATTAGAAAGCCTATTATATAGTTAAATATGGATTTGTCAATGCAGAAAATTGATTCACTACAAGGTAAGGCAAACTGGGAAGATTGGAAATATCTTATGCAAATAAGGCTAAGTGGTATACCAGATGCAATAGAAGCAATCAATGGTAAATTAGAAAAACCACAAGAACCCAGTACTACAACAACAGTTGAAGAGAAAAATGCATAAAAAAAAGAAATTGAACATTTTCAACAATACTCAATCAGATGTAATGTTTTTGTTGGTTTAAACCTTAAGCCAAAGTATAAGAAGTCAAATAAAGAATTTTTTGAAGCCAGATGAAGTGTGGAAGGAACTTCACAATCTTTTTGCAGGAGTTGAAGAAAACAAAGTTTACGATGTTTGTTCACAGTTTTTTTCTTACAAATGGAATGAGATATTAGACATGGCTGGAAATTTATCTTCAATAAGACAGCTCTGGGGTAATCTTCAGGAAGAAATTGTCAAAATTCAAGAGAAGAATGAAGGTACATTGCCAGAGATGTTTCTCATATGTAAGATTTTTGAAATTTTGCCAAAGGATTATTCAAATTTCCAAACTACATGGCTCACGATTCATAGTAATAGAAAAGAAAGAAGTATAGATAATCTGGTAAATTGGCTTTGCACAGAAGCAAATAAGATGGCATCAGAGGTTAAGTCAGAAAATCAAGAAGCGTTAATAATAAAAGGAAATTTTAGAGAATATAGTACCAAAGATAAAATGAAGAAATTTCCTTGCAATTACTGCCATTTAAAAGGACACTGGATCAAAAATTGCAGAAAATGGATTGCAGATGGTAGACCAGAAAGAAAAATAAAGCCAGAAAGAAATGCAAATTTTCAAAATAAAGAAAATTCAAAAGCTAAAACAGAAGTTAATGCTTTTATGTTAGCGGTAGATGAACAAGTTTTTATTTCCGTAGAAAATGATAGAGAAAATTGGTATTTTGATAATGGCGCTACAAAACACATAACAAATGAGAAAAGTTATTTTAAAACTTTTAATGAATTCGAGCATTCAGTCAAAGTAAAGTCAGCAAATGATCAGGAAGCAAATGTGTTAGGATATGGAACAATTGAAGTAGAATCAGTTGTAGATAGAAAAATATCTCAATTATTTTTGAATGATGTGTGGTATGTTCCTGATATTAAGAAAAATTTATTTTCAGTATTGGCAGCTCATGATAAGCATCCAAATAGTGAATTTATATCTGGACCAAGTGTATGTAGATTTATGATAGACAAAAAAGCCTTTTTTAATGGCTATCGTAAACCAAAGGAAGGGCTATTCAAAGTTGCAATGAAAGCTAAAATCTCCCATATACCAGAAATAAATGCACTTGAAGAAAAGGATCTATTACAGTTATATCACATGAAAGAATGGGACATCAGGATAGAAGACACATAAGAAATCTGATCAAAAGAGAACTAAATATTGAAACTCACCTTGAAAACAGAAATTGTACAGGATGTATAAATGGAAAAATGCATCGTCAGAATTTTGAAAAAAGACCAAATAGTACTAAACAAGGAGAATTGCTATTTGCAGATGTTTGTGGACCATTTCAAGTATTATCAAACTCAGGTTATAAATATTTTGTATGTTTCAAAGATGATTTCTCAAAAATGAGATTTGTATATTTTATTAAAGAAAAATCAGGAAGTTGTAGAAAAATTGGAGCAAGTACTTGAAGAAGCAAAAGTACAAGGACATCCAATCAGAGAATTTTAAGTGATAATGGCTTAGAATTTAATAATTAGTTAGTTAAAAAAGCTTTTACATAAATATGGAGTAAGACAAAGGTTAACGGCTCCGTATACTCCACAACAAAATAGAGTAGAAAAAGAAAATAGAACGCTAGTTGAAGCGGCCAGATCACTCATGTATTCAAAAGTAAAATTTCCCCAGAAGTGTTGGGCAGAATTAATTAACACAGCAGCATATATAATAAATAGAACTGGAAAATCCACAGTTGATGGGAAAACGCATTTTGAAATCTGGTATGATAGAAAGCCCAGAATCAAGCATCTACGTGTAATCGGAACGGCATGCAGTGGGTGGATTCCAGATCAGAAAAGAAGAAAGTTGGACCCAAAAGCAAAATCAGGTGTGTTAATTGGTTATGATGGAGATGAAAGCCACAGAATATATGATCAAACAAATAATTTTGTGTTTAGATGCAGAGATGTATTTGAAAGAGAAGAACTTTCAACTTCAATATCAGATGAGATAGAATTAGAAAAATAAAATAAAAAGAAAGAATCAAATAGAGAAAGTACAGAAACTGATGACAGTACATCTGTAATTAGATTAAACTCATCACATACAGAAACAGAATCTGATACAGAAACAGAATCTGATACAGAAACAGAATCTGATACAGAAATAGAATCTAATACAGAAAAAGAATCTGATTCAGAAATAGAAGAACAAGATAGAATAGTAAGCACAAAACAATTAAGAGACAGATCAGTAATTAAAAAAGCCATCAAGGTTTGATGACTACAGTACTTATCTATTATTAGAAGATATGGAAGAACCTGAAAAATTATAAAGAAGCTATGCAGAGCAAGCATAAGTAAAAATGGGTTAATTCAATGAAAAATGAAATGAAATCATTGAAAGAAAATCAAACCTGGGAACTAGTTGAATTACCACCAGGAAGAAAACCAATTGAAAACAAATGGATTTATAAAATTAAAATGAATCCAGATGGTACAGTTGACAAATATAAAGCAAGATTAGTTGCAAAAGGGTATAGTCAGCATAAAGGAATTGACTATGAGCAAACATTCAGTCAAGTAGCAAATAAGAGTACTGTAAGGACTTTGATAAGTGTAGCAACTAAAGAAAATATGTCCTTAATACAATTTGATGTTTCAACAGCATTCCTTTATGGAAATTTATCAGAAGAAATATATATGAAACAACCCAAAGGTTTTGAAGATGGGACAGACAAAGTATACAAATTAAAGCGCAGTTTGTATGGGCTTAAGCAAGCACCAAGATGCTGGAATGAAAGACTTGGAAACTTTCTTTCAAAACTTAATTTTGGTAAAAGTACAGCTGATCCTCGTCTTTACATAAGACATCAGAATGGACATAAAATCATATTTGCATTATATGTTGATGATGGACTAGTTGCATCAACAAGTCAAGCAGAATTGCAGAAATTTTTAGAAGAATTAAAAAAGGAATTCAAAATAACATATAAACCTGCAACATATTTTTAGGAATTGATATTGAATCAAGAAATGATGGTTCAAAGAAAATTAGTCAACCATGCTATACTAAAAGAATACTAAAGGAATTTGGTATAGAAAATTGCAATGCAGTGTAACACCTATTTTAAAGGATAATGTTACACATGACATTGAAGCCAGGGAGAGTTTCCCTTACAGATCAGCTATAGGAGCTCTCCTATATCTTGCAACAGCAACAAGACCAGATATTGCATTTGCTGTTAATTATCTTGCCAGAAGTCTAGAAAATCCATCAATAGAAGATATTACAAAAGTTAAAAGAGTGTTCAGATACTTGAAGGGTACATAAGAGAAGGGTATTATTTATAATGAACAAGATCATCTGGAAGGGTACAGTGATGCAGATCATGCTGGGGACTTAAGAACAGGGCATTCAACAACTGGAATTGTTTGTTTATATTCTGGAGGAGCAATTTCATGGAGTAGTCAAAAGCAGAGTTCAGTTGCTATTTCAACAACAGAAGCTGAAATTATGGCAGCAAGTGAAGCAACAAAAGTAATTGTGTGGCTTCATCAACTATTGGAAGAAATTACAGAAGTCTTCAAGAAACCTACTCTTTGGATTGACAATGAAGCAGCTATTAAACTCAGTAAGAATCCAGAATTTCACAAAAGGACCAAGCATATAAAAGTACGCCATTTCTTCATTAAAGAAAAAGTTCAAAATGATGAAATAGAAGTACTCAAGATTAGCAGTGAGAATCAACTTGCAGATGGACTCACAAAGCCTCTACATCAACCAAGATTAATGATGCTGAACGGAAAAATTGGAATGGACTAACCAACGTTGCAGAATAAACAATAAGGAAGAGTGTTGAAGAATATTGTTTATTCTATGAAAAATTATATTTTATGTATTTTGTTTTGGCTACTTTGCCAGTAGAGAGAATTTTGGCAACATGGCCATATTTTTACTAGTGTATCATAGTCTTGTTATTGTTTACAGTAACAGCGTGAATCTCTATGTAATAACACACGCTCATGTATTATAGGGTTAGTATTTAGTAAAATATCCATTTATTCAATGTGTTTCATTATTCATATGTAGGTTGTTACCAGTAGAAACGATCTACTTTAACAATGTTGCTTTATAATATAATGTTATATGATAGCATGGTTTTCTTCTACAAATGCAATTGAAGCTCCCATGAATGACATTAATTTTCTTAAAAAAAAAATTTTTTTTTGAATACAAACACCGTGATAAATCTATTAATGAAGAAGCAATTCATAAAATTATCAGTCATTTATCGTATTTAAGGGAGGAATGTGTAGAATTTTTCAGATCTGATGAAAGAATAAACTATGACATGAGAAGAAAGACGGCCCAGATATTATTAAAACAACGCATATCGACACAAACTATTAAAACCACGGATACCAAACATCAAGTCAATGAAAAGAGAAATAAACTGTTTATCAAAGATGATTTGGAATATTTCCTAAATAAAAATCTTCCTTTAAAATCAGGTCGCGGAATATATTTATCAAATTTGGTCTTTCTCGATAATCCCTACAAACTGATCCTATTGACTGGAAAAAATTAAAGTTACATGAAAGAAAAAGTTGTAGCTTCATTAGGGTGGTAAACGACACAGCAGAAAGAGGAATAAAATTAATGGAAGAATTTAACGACAAATTTACCAAAAAAGAAGAACAAAAACAATTTGCTTTTACAGGTAAACTATATATATATATATATATATATATATATATATATATATATATATATATATATATATATATATATATTATATATATATATATATATATATATATATATATATATATATATATATATTATATATATATATAATATATATATATATTATATATATATCTATACTTGTATATTATATTATATATTAATAAAATCTATAAATATATATATATTATATATATATATTATATTAT
Organism: Trachelipus rathkii; assembly: GCA_015478945.1. Taxonomy (NCBI): domain Eukaryota; kingdom Metazoa; phylum Arthropoda; class Malacostraca; order Isopoda; family Trachelipodidae; genus Trachelipus; species Trachelipus rathkii. The sequence goes on from JABUQX010084309.1 coordinate 24,704, forward strand.
ATATATATATACTATATATATATATATATATATATATATATATATATATATACTTAATATTATTATATATATATATATATCTAGTATATATATATATATATATAATATATATATATATATATATATATATATATTATATATATATATATATATATATATATATATATATATTGCTGCCTGCTGTTTCCAACCTTTTCCTGAACATTTACCTTATCTTTTCTTTAAAATATTTCCTGTCAATCAAATCTTTACATAAATACTGAAATTTTAGAAATACTTTTCCGTCATCTGCTTTAGTATAAAAGCAAAGAGTACGAAAAAGACTCACTCACTTTGTTACTAACATTCGTGCGACTCGTTGCTCGTCAGCCTCGTCTCACTCCGTTGCCATCCTCTGTGCCGATCTGTTGTTTTTGCTCTCGCTTCTTCGTGCAATATTGGTGTCATCCTCAAATTTTGATCTCTTTTTCTGCTCAAGTGTTGCTCACACAGCTTTGCACTTTCTTGTTTTTCTTGAGCTTAAAAGCCAGGGTGAGTAATTAGGGGTTAAAAATTAAACATTTTATTAATATCATAATATTTTATTAAATAGTGAAAACCGTGATCAATATATTTTTTTGTAGTTAATTTATTTTTTTATATATATATTTTGTCCTAAAATTAGTAAAATAATTTTTTATATATTTTCGTGTTACAAAAAAGTCAATTGCTATTGACCCCTCTGCGAAAAATTTTTATTTTGTAAAATCACTTAGCATTTTTTATTTTTTATTTTTACTATTGTTATAATTGTTAGATTTTTGTTTATATTTTTTTTTGTAGGATTTTAGACCTCTGGTGTTCCTTTTTGATGTCATTTAAGACCGCATTTAATGAAGCATTAAGAATCTCGTTTTTATCTTTTACCTTCACGTCCTTATTGAAGCCAGCCAAGCAGCTTCAATATATATATTATATATATAATATATATATATATATAATATATATTATATATATATAATATATATATATATATATATAATATATTAACATGTTATCCAGCCGGGTGCACATGGAAGGAAGCCCACATCCCTCTGGCGAAAAAAGCAGAAGTCAGGACCCGACCCTCAACTATTCAGAAGGGAAAGACGCACAACTCAAGACAAATACCAAATAATCATTTGTTAACTCTACCTAAAATAATTGTATATCATATGCTCAATCCCTGTAAACCAGTCATTTGTTTATATCATGTAGCATTTCTTCCCTTAATAATCTATAAGCAATTTATAATAAATTTAACCATAATACTAACATTCATGTATACTAACATATATCAAAGTGCATGGTACCTGCCCTGTACAATAACCCACAATACTCCCATTCTCAGTATCTGTTTTTGGCCTGGCGATTTGTGTCCGTTTGTACTAATGTCCTCCTCCAGTGAATGTAAATTGCTGCTGACCTGCCCAGGTCCCCCTCTCATCACGACCTCCAAGGTCACCCACATCCTCCCTTCCAGATCTTAATATCCCTACACTCTGATAATAAAAAAATAATGTAATTCATATCACTCCCACTATCCTTAAAAAATCTGGCGATGTAAATCCAAACCCTGGCCCAACGAAATATATGTCCCATCTGCAACAAACGCGTAACAAAAAACCAGCCATCTCTAAAATGTTTCCACTGCAATAGATGGATCCATAAAAACAAATGTTCCCCTTTTACAGTGCGTACAACCCCATCAAAACCACACATGGACTTGCTTCAGTTGCAACCCCCATACAACTTCACCACCACCAAATAACTCGAACAACAAGAATTTAACAATAAAAATCCTTCAAATCAATATAAATGGCTTAAACAACAAACATTCAGAAATTCCTGCTTTCCTCTACAAACATAGCATTAACATAGCCCTGACACAGGAAGCCTTGACTCCACAAAATACCCCAAGAACACCATTCTATGGATATGACTCCATATACTCAGACACTCTCCCAGAAAACCACGCCCTATTAACATTAATTAAAAACAACCTCTCCTATCATAATACTACACCAGAAACCACTAATCTATTAAATGACCCTATCCTCAACATCCAATCATTTACTATTCTCTTCAACAATATCTCCCACAACATGATAAGCATATATATATACATCCCCAACCCCACATCACACCACCGCCCATACCCTAGCAATACATTCAACAACCTAACATAATCGGATAAGGCCGACTACGCGCCATGAGACAGCCTGTACAAGAGAACACCTCACAGATAACCGAGGAATTCACTCATCCCGATGAACTTGATACTTAAATATACTAAAACAATTACATGTCCCACCAGAATTCCACCACAAGCTAACCAATCACCAACATCTCCCGACATCACTTTCTTCCTCCTTCTCCTCTTCACCAACATAACATGGACACAAAATAGATTCTTCCATCCGATACGTCCCAATAATCATTCAGCATACACAACACATCAAAAATACTTCATCCAAAATAATTACAACTTACACAACTACAATTCCCCAGTACATGGAAACACTCCTAACCCTAATTGAAATCAACAACTCCCTCTCCCTGCACAAGGCCATAGACAAATTCACCAAAGTAAATAAAAAACCTCCAAACTCTACATAACAAAGGACCATAGAAAACAATACAACCCCTCATTAACACCTGAAATCTGCAACCTGATAAAAAAGGAACATCATTAGACACCAAGAAATTTACACCCCAGATCTAACTGCTCAAATTAACTCAATAAACACACAAGTTTCCAATCTCATCTTCACCCATAAGGCAGAAAAATTAAAAAAAAAAAACACCTAAATGACAACATGGGAAAGCCAGAAGAAAAAAGAACATGCCAGGTGGTGAAGCGTCTCCATAACTCCCAAAATAACCCCCCACCCACAAACGAAGCTTTAAGAGGGAAAAACAACTCTCTCCCCTCCCCCAAGCAACACTGTAATATCCTTGCACAACTATACTCCAAAATCTCCGACAAACCCACTCACCCAAATAATAGAAAAATAATACGCAACCTCAAAAAAAACAAAATTAGAAATCAATTCAATCAATCAATTCATTTACTACACTAGAAATTGTCTCACTTAAAAAAAAACTTAAAAAACTCTCCAGCCTCTGACCCAGACAACATTTCAAACCTTTACATTAAACACCTCGGTCCAACTGCTATCTCAGCCATTACAAATATTTTCAACAAGTCATGGTCACTCAACTCCATCCTCCACTCCTTTATACATCAGCACAAATAAACCCAAATAAGGCCCAAACCTCCCCTCTTCATATCGACCTATATCCCTCCTCTCCTCCCTGTGCAAACTAATGGAAAAGATTATTCTTACTAAAATCCAGCCACACTTTCACTCCCCTACCCACCAACATGGCTTCAAAAAACCACACTCCACCTCAACAGCACTAACAAACATCACATAAAACATTATAAATGACTTAAACAAAACTCCTTCCCATAGAACAATACTTCTAGCTATAGACATCAGTAGAAAATTCGACACTGTACCCAGACACATCCTCATCCAAAAAATCCTAAACTCTCCCTTCCCTAATAATTATAAAAAAAAATGGCTAGCTAATCTCATATCTGGACGCACTGCACAGGTATCCAGTAGGCACCAGATACCAAGAACCGTAAAATTGAGAAACGGAGTCCCTCAGGGTGCCATTTTGTCCCCAATACTGTTTAGCCTCTTTTACAGCTGACATCCCTATCACTCAATCTCAAAATTCACATCTTATAACCTATGCAGACGATATAACCATAACCATATATGATCCCTCTGTACCAACTGCTACTAATCACACTCATACTTACCTAAACCAACAAGAAACCTGGCTGTCTTCCAACAGAATGTCAGCCTCTGCCGAGAAATCTTCAATAACCCTGATCACCACTGACAGACAGACACCAATCATCATTACATCCGCAAGTAACTAAATAACTCCATCATCCCCATAAACAAAACACTTAAAATTCTCGGTATAACCTTTGGCACACACTTTACCTTTACACCTCATATCCAAAACATCATAAACACAGCAAATAGAAAACTAAATGTCCTACGAAACTTTATCCCGACACAATTTCAGCAATGAAGCAACCACACTGACAACTACATACAAACAATTCTCAAGAACCACAATCAACTACGGATCAACAGTCTGGTATCCTCTAATATCATCAACCAAGAGAATCAAATTACAAAGAATCCAAAGTGCTGACCTTAGAACTATCACAGGATGCCTGAAAACTACTCCAATCCAACATCTGCATGAAGAAACAAAAATTTTCCCAATTCAGAACCATCTGGACATGATAGGGACGCAATTCTATGCCAGGGCTCTTGACCCTACCCATCCATGCCCATATTTTTCCTCAAGATCCACATACAACCTTTAAAATTCCTCCTCCTCCCGTGGCCCTCTAATTACGGCAAACTCTTCAGACCTTCCCCTCCTCCAAACAACCCGTCTCTCTCAAACATATTCACACATACTTTACACAGCAATACCTAACAATGCCACCAAAATCCTTATAAAACTCTCGCCACGGAAATATCAAGCAACTCAGAATACTCTCCACGATAGATGCAGATCTCACAATCTAGAGTGAGATCTGGGCATCACCCAGACCTCCAGGAAATACAGGCTACAGTTGCATCTCAAACGCAAAGCCTCCCCCACTTTGCCGAGATGCCTAACAAAGGGTGAAACAAACCCGATCACTCCTTTTAAGATGTCCATACTCACGCCTACAGAACTCTCCCAATCAAATTTCCTCCCTGAAGACCTGTGGGCGTCGCCGATTCGGTCGCTGGGTTTCTGGAAAGATGACATGAACCCCTCACCAAATAAAAGGGCCCAGGGTCAATGAAGTAATATATATATTATTATATATATATATATATATATATATATATATATATATTATATTATATATATTATATTATATTATTTATATTTATATATATATATATATTATATATATATATT